>CM060620.1:48059966-48084966 GCA_030578275.1 Meda fulgida
GGAAACAACCTTACATCCGCATAGCAACCACTGATGAGGTTAAATATGAAAGCAATCCATCTGTTAGTCCTCCCTAATAAACAAGAACACACACACACACACACACACACACACACACACACACACACACACACACACACACACACACACACACACACACACACACACACACACACACACACACACACACACACACTCACTCTCAGATTGTGAGTTCTGGAAGGAAGTATGTCCAGTTTGTAGCAGTAAATGAAGAGATGTCTTATTGATCACAAGTTGTGTGTGTGTGTTCTTTGATACCAATCTTTCATTTGAAAGTCACGTGTCTAGTATCTGTAAAACTGCATTTTTTCATCTTAAAAATATATCTAAATGACGCCATATGCTCTCTTTGACAAATGCGGAACAATTAGTTCATGCGTTCATGACCTCATGGCTAGATTAATGCTCTACTGGGTGGTTGCCCTGCACGCTTAATAAACAAACTACAGCTGGTTCAAAACGCTGCAGCTCGAGTTCTTACTAGAACCAGGAAATATGACCATATTAGCCCGGTTATGTCAACACTGCATTGGCTGCCTATTAAACATCGTATACATTTTAAAATATTGCTGATTACTTAAAAAACACTAAATGGTTTAGCTCCGCAGTACTTGAGCGAGCTCTCAACGCATTATAGTCCTTCACGTCTATTGCGATCTCAAAATTCCGGCCAGTTGATAATACCTAGAATATCAAAATCGACTGCTGGCGGTAGATCCTTTTCCTATTTAGCACCAAAACTCTGGAACAGTCTTCCTACCATTGTCCGGGAAGCAGACACACTCTGTCAGTTCAAAGCTAGATTAAAAACACATCTCTTTGACCTAGCATAAACATAATATATTATAGACTTCTATAATTCAATGTTAGGCTGCATAGATTAGGTCAGCTGGAACCGGGAACACTTCCCTTAAATCCTGATGTACTCGTTACATCATAAGAAGAATGGCATCTACGCTAATTTTAGTGTCTTTGTTTATCCCGAGGTTTTCCCGCAGCCTGCCGGATCCAGGCCGTATCCAGATCTGACGAAGGACCTGCGCCTGGACACACTCACACACACACACACACACACACACACACACACACACACACACACACACACACACACACACACACACACACACACACACACACACACACACACACACACACACACACACACACACACACACACACACACACACACACACACACTTACCTCTTCCACCGGGACCATTAATTTGGTTTAGTCATATGTCACCAGGCAACATGCATAACTGCAGATCCAAGCAAACGCATTTCAACACGCCAATGTCATCCTCTATCACTCATCAAGTGTGGAGGGAATAATGCATGAAGCCTCATTCACTCACACACACAGAAACACACACACACACACACACACACACACACACACACTAATGCATGAATCCTGACGCTCATCTGGAACCCACATCCTTGACATGCCAATTCAATTAGGATCCAAGGGGACCGCTGGAGAATTGGACCCATGTGACGGGGAGAATTGAAGCGCCGTCATTTTTCACAGAACACAGATTGGATTTCCCACAGAATGTAATGTGATCCCGGTTAGTGCTCGGGATGCTCTAATTGACAGGTGAAGGACAACCGCATCCCATCCTCCACTGGAAAGTCTGCCAAATTCCCATTTCATTCCAAAACATCAGCTCAATGAGGACGGATTTAAAGGGACAGTTCACCCGAAAATCATCATTGTGTCATCATTAACAGGCCCTCATGGGATTCAAACCAGTAAGACTTACTGGAACACATGCAATGAGACTGAAAGTAGCCTGAAGCTGTCGGCCCCAAACGTTCAGCTCAGCATCCACAGAAGACAGAGCATCATAGTTGATGCCCAATTCCGACTCCTTGATTTATATCAGATTGATTTCCACATTTGAATGAGGCCTGAAAACCATCTGAGAATATCATAATCCATGTGCTTTTTTCCTGCTTACACGTTCGTGGGTCACATCTGATCTGAGCCACACGGGAGGAAGACATCGGCTCTGGGTCAATTTGGGTCAAAATTAATTTCTGTGCCAAAACTTTGTACTAAAACAAATACATTACATTAATAAGCTGTTCATGTCAGGGGTAATATAAAGAATTCAGCTAAAGTATGTTGGGGAATATGATTAATAAATAAAAATGAACAATTCAAAAACTGATTATTAATATCATACTTTTTTCAGAATTATATGTATAAATTTATTTACTTGATCTATACAACATAAAATTAGAAACAACATCTAAAGTATTCTCAACATATTTTTATGAAGATAGCCCATATGCCATGTGTATGAGAACATAGTTATGGGTAAATCAAACTTTATAAAAAACTAAAAGCAAAAATACCGCGAGTGAACTGCGAGCATATGATTAGCATTGATACCCCGAGTGAACCGCGAGCGTATGATTAGCATTCATACCGCGAGTGAACTGCGAGCATATGATTAGCATTGATACCCCGAGTGAACCGCGAGCGTATGATTAGCATTAATACCACGAGTGAACCACGAGCGTATGATTAGCATTGATACCGCGAGTGAACCGCGAGCGTATGATTAGCATTCATACCGCGAGTGAACTGCAAGCGTATGATTAGCATTGATACCCCGAGTGAACCGCGAGCGTATGATTAGCATTAATACCACGTGTGAACCACGAGCGTATGATTAGCATTGATACCGCGAGTGAACCGCGAGCGTATGATTAGCATTCATACCGCGAGTGAACTGCAAGCGTATGATTAGCGTTGATACCGCGAGTGAACTGCGAGCGTATGATTAGCATTAATACCACGAGTGAACCACGAGCGTATGATTAGCATTGATACCGCGAGTGAACCACGAGCGTATGATTAGCATTGATACCGCGAGTGAACCGCGAGCGTATGATTAGCATTCATACCGCGAGTGAACTGCAAGCGTATGATTAGCATTGATACCCCGAGTGAACCGCGAGGGTATGATTAGCATTAATACCACGAGTGAACCACGAGCGTCTGATTAGCATTGATACCGCGAGTGAACCGCGAGCGTATGATTAGCATTCATACCGCGAGTGAACTGCAAGCGTATGATTAGCGTTGATACCGCGAGTGAACTGCGAGCGTATGATTAGCATTAATACCACGAGTGAACCACGAGCGTAGTGATTAGCAACGGAGTGAACTGCGAGCGTATGATTAGCATTGATACCACGGGTGAACTGCGAGCGTATGATTAGCATTGATACCGCAAGTGAACCGCGAGCGTATGATTAGCATTGATACCGCGAGTGAACCGCGAGCGTATGATTAGCATTGATACCGCGAGTGAATCGCGAGCGTATGATTAGCATTGATACCACGGGTGAACTGCGAGCGTATGATTAGCATTGATACCGCAAGTGAACCGCGAGCGTATGATTAGCATTGATACCGCGAGTGAACCTCGAGCATATGATTAGCATTGATACCGCGAGTGAATCGCGAGCGTATGATTAGCATTGATACCGAGAGTGAACTGCGAGCGTATGATTAGCATTGATACCACGGGTGAACTGCGAGCGTATGATTAGCATTGATACCGCGAGTGAACCGCGAGCATATGATTAGCATTGATACCGCGAGTGAACTGCGAGGGTATGATTAGCATTGATACCGCGAGTAAACTGCGAGCGTATGATTAGCACAGACCGTCAGAAGCACTGGATAATCTGACACTAACTCTACAGATCCGCCGGTTATCTCGACTGGAGCGAGTGTAGAGACTCAACATCTGTAGATCCGGTGTCCTGATTAGCGTTTAGATATGCGAGGATTAGATGAGTTTGAGACGTGTGTGTCTGGTGTGTGTGTGTGTGTGTGTGTGTGTGTGTGTGTGTGTGTGTGTGTGTGTGTGTGTGTGTGTGTGTGTGTGTGTGTGTGTGAATCCAGGCAAATTACGGCCCGTCTGTGTGCCTCACCCTTATGGCACTGAGGGAATGAGGGCGATGGTCTCCAGCACACTGATCCAGATAAACTGGAAAACACTTATCTACGCTTTGACCTTCTGTCAACTAAAAAGATGATTTTATTACTCAGTATCCTTGCCTAAACATTCTTAAATTTATATTCAATTCAATTCACATTTATTTGTATAGCGATACACACCGTTTCAAAGCAGCTTTACAGAAGCGCATGAGTCCACGTTACAGTGGAGAAAGATCTATTCTGTTATCTAAGGAGACTGTCTGAGTTATGCATTTCAGAAATGTACAAAATCACAGGTAGCGAAAAATGTATTAATTTATACAATGTAATAATTTAAGGCAGAAACAATGAGCTCATTGAAGTAATGAATACTTGTTTGTTAAGTCAAGTCAAGTGTATTTATATAGCGCTTTTCACAATATAAATTGCATCAAAGCAGCTTCACAGTATCAATCAAATAACATAACAATGTTTGTTTCTTAGTGAAAAAACATCCACGTTTGGTAGGGCTGATCAATGGTATTAATGCTTGGTTAATTATTTTGAATATTGAATAATATATATGTTAACCAATGATTGTGACATATAGAATTATTACATTTTCATTAACTAAGTCTTAATATATTCGATTATTTTGAATCTCCAGTAAATGTATCTTGATTTAAGAATGTTTAGTGCTGAAAAAAAAAGTAAATAGTGTGATATTTTGGTAATAAAATGATCATGCCGGATGAAAAGCACAAGAACTTTATTATGTCTGGTCTCGTTATGATCTCAGTGAGCTTTTATTACGCATGATTTCAGCGTTTCGGGATGTTTAAGTGCAAACAGTTTGTGTGTTAGAGAAAACACTGATTTCAAATGCATCCAGATTAATGTAGACGTAGCCTTAAAAAGAAATATGATTCGACACAAGTCATTTATTCCAGGCAAACATCAGCACTATTGAATCTGAGACTCGTTTCTCATAAATCATATTTCTGTTGACCTTGAAGTCATTACAAGCCTGTTCATGTGCTCCGCTGTAAATGCTGTCGTTCACATCAGTCATCGCAATTACCCAATCCGTGAGGAGACACACACACACACACACACATTTACATGATGGATCAACCAGAGCGATGGAAACCATTACCCACAATCCCCGGCCTCCCTCTTCCCTCATTTGTAACATAAACGTGAGTGTTTTGGTCTACAGAAGTTCTTCAGCTGAAGAAACACGTCCTGAAGCGCCTGTAAACGCGACTGACTGTCAGCATGTGATCCTGTGATGACGGATGATCCACTGTAACCCTGAGCACTGCGAGGGAATACCGCGGTAAATCACCACGCTCTTCCAGCACTAGCATCTAAACATTCTTCACTCGAGATGCATGTGCTGGAGGACAACAATGACTGAAGATATTAAGACTTCTTTAATGAAAAACGTGCGTTTGTGCTTAAAACAAGAACAAATATCTGCCAACGGAGTCAGAAAAATGATCTTGATATATTTTAAATAATACTTGCTAAAAGAGTGTAAATGCTCAATCTGACTCTGAAGATTGTGTTGCTCAGATCATGTTGATCATTTAGAGGCCGTTGAAGTTTATGAAACAAGAGGGTTTAGTGTTTTTGCATCAAAATGACATCTTGATGTTTAATATTTGACAATTAAGAGTAATAACCAGTAGATTTGTGATGTATAAAAAGTGATGTTTTAATACTAAGTTCTCTGATTGTAAGAGACAGTGGCGAGTGAACGCTCTATATTCCTCAGCGTTTCTGCCTGATATACGAGTGCCATCACTGAAAATAATGGTGTGTCTCAGGGCAATCTGTTATGTTGCTGCCGCAAGGGCAGACGGGTGACGCCCGGCTCCCAGCGAAGATGCAAACGACACAGTTCCAGTCGGAGGATTCAGGAGCGGTGCACTCTGGGAAAATACGAGTCGGTGGCGAGGAACCAAGATGTTAGTGTTCGATTTCACGTTCACTACGCTGATTTAAAGCCAATCCACACAGACACAACACAATACACACAGACACAACACAATCTCACAGACACAACACAATCCACACAGACACAACACAATCACACAGACACAACACAATCTACACAGATACAACACAATCACACAGACACAACACAATCCACACAGACACAACACAATCCACACAGATACAACACAATCACACAGACACAACACAATCCACACAGACACAACACAATACACACAGACACAACACAATCCACACAGACACAACACAATCACACAGACACAACACAATCCACACAGACACAACACAATCCACACAGATACAACACAATCCACACAGACACAACACAATCCACACAGACACAACACAATCCACACAGATACAACACAATCCACACAGATACAACACAATCACACAGACACGACACAATCACAGACACAACACAATCCACACAGATACAACACAATCACACAGACACGACACAATCACAGACACAACACAATCACACAGACACAACACAATCACAGACACAACACAATCCACACAGATACAACACAATCACACAGACACGACACAATCTCACAGACACAACACAATCCACACAGACACAACACAATCCACACAGACACAACACAATCACACAGACACAACACAATCCACACAGACACAACACAATCCACACAGACACAACACAATCCACACAGATACAACACAATCACACAGACACGACACAATCACAGACACAACACAATCACACAGACACAACACAATCACAGACACAACACAATCCACACAGATACAACACAATCACACAGACACGACACAATCTCACAGACACAACACAATCCACACAGACACAACACAATCCACACAGACACATCACAATCCACACAGATACAACACAATCACACAGACACGACACAATCTCACAGACACAACACAATCCACACAGACACAACACAATCCACACAGACACAACACAATCACACAGACACAACACAATCTACACAGATACAACACAATCACAAAGACACAACACAATCCACACAGATACAACACAATCACACAGACACAACACAATCCACAGACACAACACAATCCACACAGACACAAGACAATCTCACAGACACAACACATTCCACACAGACACAACACAATCCACACAGACACAACACAATCCACACAGACACAACACAATCCACACAGACACAACACAATCACACAGACACAACACAATCCACACAGACACAACACAATCCACAGACACAACACAATCCACACAGACACAACACAATCACACAGACACGACACAATCTCAAAGACACAACACAATCCACACAGACACAACACAATCCACACAGACACAACACAATCACACAGACACAACACAATCCACACAGATACAACACAATCACACAGACACGACACAATCTCACAGACACAACACAATCCACACAGACACAACACAATCCACACAGACACAACACAATCCACAAACACAACACAATCCACACAGACACGACACAATCTCACAGACACAACACAATCCACACAAATACAACACAATCACACAGACACGACACAATCTCACAGACACAACACAATCCACACAGACACAACACAATCCACACAGACACAACACAATCACACAGACACAACACAATCCACACAGATACAACACAATCCACACAGACACAACACAATCACACAGACACGACACAATCTCACAGACACAACACAATACACACAGACACAACACAATCTCACAGACACAACACAATCCACACAGACACAACACAATCCACACAGACACAACACAATCACACAGACACAACACAATCCACACAGATACAACACAATCACACAGACACGACACAATCTCACAGACACAACACAATCCACACAGACACAACACAATCCACACAGACACAACACAATCACACAGACACAACACAATCTACACAGACACAACACAATCCACAGACACAACACAATCTACACAGACACAAGACAATCTCACAGACACAACACATTCCACACAGACACAACACAATCCACACAGACACAACACAATCCACACAGACACAACACAATCCACACAGACACAACACAATCACACAGACACAACACAATCCACACAGACACAACACAATCCACAGACACGACACAATCCACACAGACACAACACAATCACACAGACACGACACAATCTCAAAGACACAACACAATCCACACAGACACAACACAATCCACACAGACACAACACAATCACACAGACACAACACAATCCACACAGATACAACACAATCACACAGACACGACACAATCTCACAGACACAACACAATCCACACAGACACAACACAATCCACACAGACACAACACAATCACACAGACACAACACAATCCACACAGACACAACACAATCCACAGACACAACACAATCCACACAGACAAAACACAATCACACAGACACAACACAATCCACACAAATACAACACAATCACACAGACACGACACAATCTCACAGACACAACACAATCCACACAGACACAACACAATCCACACAGACACAACACAATCCACACAGACACAACACAATCCACAGACACAACACAATCCACACAGACACAACACAATCTCACAGACACAACACAATCACACAGACACAACACAATCCACACAGACACAACACAATCCACACAGACACAACACAATCACACAGACACAACACAATCCACACAGACACAACACAAT
This sequence comes from Meda fulgida, assembly GCA_030578275.1. Classification (NCBI taxonomy): domain Eukaryota; kingdom Metazoa; phylum Chordata; class Actinopteri; order Cypriniformes; family Leuciscidae; genus Meda; species Meda fulgida. Next base: position 48,068,708 of record CM060620.1, read on the forward strand.
CCATACAGACACAACACAATCCACAGACAAAACACAATCCACACAGACACAACACAATCCACACAGACACAACACAATCCAACACAATCCACACAGACACAACACAATCACACAGAAACACAATCACACAGACACAACACAATCCACACAGAGGCAACACAATCCACACAGAAACAACACAATCACACAGACACAACACAATCCACAGACACAACACAATCCACACAGACACAACACAATCCACACAGACACAACACAATCCACACAGACACAACACAATCCCACAGACACAACACAATCACACAGACACAACACAATCCACACAGACACAACACAATACACACAGACACAACACAATCTCATAGACGCAACACAATCCACACAGACACAACACAATCCACAGAGACACAAGACAATCTCACAGACACAACACAATCCACAGACACAACACAATCCACACAGACACAAGACAATCTCACAGACACAACACAATCCACAGACACAACACAATCTCACAGAAACAACACAATCCACACAGACACAACACAATCCACACAGACACAACACAATCCACACAGACACAACAAAATCTCACAGAAACAACACAATCCACACAGACACAACACAATCCACACAGACACAACAAAATCCACACAGACACAACACAATCCACACAGACACAAGACAATCTCACAGACACAACACAATCCACAGACACAACACAATCTCACAGAAACAACACAATCCACACAGACACAACACAATCCACACAGACACAACACAATCCACACAGACACAACAAAATCTCACAGAAACAACACAATCCACACAGACACAACACAATCCACACAGACACAACACAATCCACACAGACACAACACAATCTCACAGAAACAACACAATCTCACAGAAACAACACAATCCACACAGAAACAACACAATCCACACAGACACAACACAATCCACACAGACACAACACAATCCACACAGACACAAAACAATCTCACAGACACAACACATTCCACACAGACACAACACAATCCACACAGACACAACACAATCCACAGACACAAGACAATCCACACAGACACAACACAATCCACACAGACACAACACAATCCACACAGACACAAAACAATCCACACAGACACAACACAATCTCACAGACACAACACATTCCACACAGACACAACACAATCCACAGACACAACACAATCCACACAGACACAACAAAATCCACACAGACACAAGAAAATCCACACAGACACAACACAATCCACACAGACACAACACAATCCCACAGACACATTGCACACAGACACAACACAATGATCATATGTTATACCTATAACTTCTGCCACTAAAGATTGCTTTATCAATAATCTTCCTAATGAGTTTCATCATCTCAGCATCCTGTATAGCTTAGAAGAACTTGATATTGGTACAACGAGCACACTCACACACACACAAACACACACACACTCACACACGCACACACTCAGGCCCTTAAGAGAGCAGCCAGAAAAATGGAGCGCAACTGGAAGAAAACAAAACTAGAGGTATTTCGGATTTCATGGAAAGAGAGCTCGATTGCTTACAGAGAGGCTTTAAAAGCTGCTGGATCTGCTTATTTTTCAACCCTATTAGAAGAAAATAAACATAATCCTAGGTATTTATTTGAAACAGTGGCTAAACTAACGCAAAACAAAGCTTCAAGCACAGAAGTTTCCGGGCAACACAGTAATGACCTTATGAACTTCTTCACTTATAAAGATCGATAATATCAGGGAGAAAATTATAACTATGCAACCGTCTACTACAGTATCGCATCAGGGAGTGCATTGTAGTCTCTCCTGAGGAAAAATTTTATTCATTTGTTAATATAGGAGAGGAAGAATTCTGCAAACTCGTTAATTCATCTAAATCGACAACTTGTATGTTAGAACACTTCCCTTGAATCCTTATGTACTCGTTACATCATCATAAGAAGAATGGCATCTACTCTAATTTTAGTATCTTTGTTTATCCCGAGGTTTTCCCGCAGCCTACCGGATCCCGGCCGTATCCAGATCTGACTAGGAGCTTTGCCTGGACCCGATGACAACGCAGTGCTGAAGTGCCAACTAGCCTCTCCCTATGGAGGATCCCTTTCCCACTCTACAGATAAAACGTTGTGATTCCGGTTCGCGTACCCACCCCGAAGTGATAAAATAAAACAAAATTCTGTATCAAATTACAGTTACTGTAAATCCGGCCTCTAGTTCATAAACGCCAGAGGAGAACTGGCCCCCGACTGAGCCTGGGTTCTCCCAAGTTTTTTTTTTTATGGAGTTTTAGGGCACCATTAGGTCACCTGATGGAGTTTTAGGACACCAGTGGGTCACCTGATGGAGTTTTAGGACACCAGTGGGTCACCTGATGGAGTTTTAGGACACCAGTAGGTCACTTGATGGAGTTTTTCGGTTCCTTGCCACTGTTGCCTTTGGCTTGCTCAGTTGGGGATATTCAAATTAATTAACCAAGCATTAATACCATTGATCAGCCCTACCAAACGTTTTTTCCACTAAGAAACAAACATTGTTATGTTATTTGATTGATACTGTGAAGCTGCTTTGATGCAATTTATATTGTGAAAAGCGCTATATAAATACACTTGAATTGACAATCCACACAGACACAACACAATCCACACAGACACAACACAATCCACACAGAAACAACACAATCCACAGACACAATCCACACAGACACAAGACAATCTCACAGACACAACACAATCTCACAGACACAAGACAATCTCACAGACACAAGACAATCTCACAGACACAACACAATCCACACAGACACAAGACAATCTCACAGACACAACACAATCCACACAGACACAACACATTCCACACAGAAACAACACAATCCACAGACACAATCCACACAGACACAACACAATCCAAACAGACACAACACAATCCACACAGACACAATCCACGGACACAATCCACAGACACAACACAATCCACACAGACACAAGACAATCTCTCAGTACAATCTCACAGACACAACACAACTTCTTATTATCCCTGAGGAAAATGCCGCCTGTTTATAGCTAGTTTGGCTTGTGACATAATTTATCATCAAACGTTTGATTGATCTCGTTATTCTCTATGATTCTCATTCATGTAATAGTCTTTTGTTTTTACAATCATAGCAGCATAAAATAAAAGGTAAAACAATACTACCTAAATACACACATTTAGTATCAAGAAATGATAAATGGCTATTTAAAAAAAAAAATATATATATATATATATATATATATATATATAATTTATTTATTTTTTTTACGAAAAAAAAGTAAATAGTTTTTAATACTAAATATTAGTAGATATTAGCTTCATTCCTTTTTAAGCAAAATAAAGGTAGATAACTTATAAAAATATAATGATCAAAATAAACCGCGCGTTAAATCCTTATGCATCTACACTGAAAAAAAAGTTTTTCAAAGTTTAAAAAAAAACAAAGATTATTGTGCTGCGTTATACAATTTGAACAATCTAATTTCAATCTTTCTACTTCATAATTTTGAAATTGAATTTTTTTTAATGAAAATGCAAAAAAAGGATGTTCTTCCACAGAGTTTCTGTCTCCTTTTCCAGCACTAATATCTAAACCTTCTTACATCATGACAGATTTACTGGAGAAGAAGCATGACTGAAGATATAAGTCTGAAAATATCCTCAAAATAAAGTGAGTTTGAGTTTAAAATAAGAACAAATATCTGCCAATGGAGTCAGAAAAATCATCTGTTTTCCGTTTGAATGAAGTTTATTTTTCACTCCATTGGAAGATATTTGTATATTGATACAAGTAATGTTGCTTCTCCAGTAAATGTATCTTGATGTAAGAATGTTTATATATTAGTGCTGGAAAACGGGACATAAACGCTGAGGAAGAACATGTTTTGCAGTAAAAAGAACACGTCCTCGGCCCAATGCGCCTCGTCCCTCAGTGAATGATCCGAGGGATTAATGCAGCCCGATCTGAGGAGCACAGCAGGTGTGGGACGCTCAATGGCTTTGGCCACTTCCACACGAAACACTTCCAAAGGCAGTTAGGAAAACCGTCGGAGAAACGGCTGTTGGCAGGCGAGGGCTTTGGCAGCGTCTCCGGAGTTTGGGATTGGGAAAGTGTAGGCAGGAATCCCAAGAGCAGGTGGTCGGAGCCGGAGCCGGAGCCAGCGCCACAGGCTCTGGCCTTGAGATGGGACTCCTGCGGTTCCAGATCACACGCATGACCTTCATCCGTCTCCGTCTCATTCATCTCGGGGAGAATCTGCCTTATGTTTGGTGACAATCATTCAGACGACTGCCTGTGATTGGCCTCTTAAAGGGAGAGTTCACCCAAAAATGACAATTAGCCCATGATTTACTCACTCTCAAGCCATCCTTGGTGTATATGACATTCTGCTTTCAGACGAATACAATCAGAGTTATATTAAAAATATCCTGAATCTTCCAAACTTTATAATGGCAGTCCATCATAAAAGTGCATCTGTCCATCATAAAAGTGCATCTGTTCATCATAAAAGTGCATCTTTTCATGATAAAGTGCATCTATCATCATAAAAGTGCATCTATCATCATAAAAGTGCATCTATCAATCATAAAAGTGCATCTATCATCATAAAAGTGCATCTATCATCATAAAAGTGCATCTGTCCATCATAAAAGTGCATCTGTCCATCATAAAAGTGCATCTATCCATCATAAAAGTGCATCTATTCATCATAAAAGTGCATCTGTCCATCATAAAATTGCATCTGTCCATCATAAAAGTGCATCTATCCATCATTGTGCATCTGTCCATCATAAAAGTGCATCTATCCATCATAAAAGTGCATCTGTCCATCATAAAAGTGCATCTGTCCATCATAAAAGTCCATTTATCCATCATAAAAGTGCATCTATTCATGATAAAAGTGCATCTTTCCATCATAATAGTGCATCTATCCATCATAAGTGCATCTGTCCATCATAAAAGTGCATCTGTCCATCATAAGTGCATCTATCCATCATAAAAGTGCATCTATCATCATAAAAGTGCATCTATCCATCATAAAAGTGCATCAATCCATCATAAAAGTGCATCTGTCCATCATAAAAGTGCATCTATCCATCATAAAAGTGCATCTGTCCATCATAAAAGTGCATCTATCCATCATAAAAGTGCATCTATCCATCATAAAACTGCATCTATCATCATAAAACTGCATCTATCATCATAAAAGTGCATCTATCCATCATATAAGTGCATCTATCCATCATAAAGTGCATCTGTCCATCATAAAAGTGCATCTGTCCATCATAAAAGTGCATCTATTCATGATAAAAGTGCATCTGTCAATCATAAAAGTGCATCTGTCCATCATAAAAGTGCATCTATCATCATAAAAGTGCATCTATCCATCATAAAAGTGCATCAATCCATCATAAAAGTGCATCTGTCCATCATAAAAGTGCATCTATCCATCATAAAAGTGCATCTGTCCATCATAAAAGTGCATCTATCCATCATAAAAGTGCATCTATCCATCATAAAACTGCATCTATCATCATAAAAGTGCATCTATCATCATAAAAGTGCATCTGTCCATCATAAAAGTGCATCTATTCATCATAAAAGTGCATCTGTCCATCATAAAAGTGCATCTATTCATGATAAAAGTGCATCTGTCCATCATAAAAGTGCATCTATCATCATAAAAGTGCATCTATCCATTATAAAAGTGCATCTATCCATCATAAAAGTGCATCTGTCCATCATAAAAGTGAATCTATCCATGATAAAAGTGATTTTGCACTTTAAAAATAGACCATATATAACACTTTTATTATTTATTTATTTTGGCTTCACTGATGGTTTTCAAAGTAATGATGTGCATCACATGCGTGTGTAAATGAACAATATAAGTAACTGTTTTCCAATATTAGTTTGACTGTTTTGAGTCTTTAGTTTCGAAATCAAGCATTTCATAAGACATGAGGGTGAGTAAATGATGACAGAAGATCGGATCTGTCTAGAGTCTCTGTCAGAGGATCTGATTGGGCTAGAGTCTCTGTCAGAGGATCTGATTGGTCTAGAGTCTCTGTCAGAGGATCTGATTGGGCTAGAGTCTCTGTCAGAGGATCTGATTGGGCTAGAGTCTCTGTCAGGATCGGATTGGTCTAGAGTCTCTGTCAGATGATCTGATTGGTCTAGAGTCTCTGTCAGAGGGTCTGATTGGTCTAGAGTCTGTCAGATGATCTGATTGGTCTAGAGTCTCTGTCAGAGGATCTGATTGGGCTAGAGTCTCTGTCAGAGGATCTGATTGGTCTAGAGTCTCTGTCAGGATCTGATTGGTCTAGAGTCTCTGTCAGATGATCTGATTGGTCTAGAGTCTCTGTCAGAGGGTCTGATTGGTCAAGAGTCTCTGTCAGAGGATCTGATTGGTCTAGAGTCTCTGTCAGAGGATCTGATTGGTCTAGAGTCTCTGTCTGATGATCTGATTGGTCTCTGTCTGAGGATCTGATTGGTCTAGAGTCTCTGTCAGAGGATCTGATTGGTCTCTGTCAGAGGATCTGATTGGTCTAGAGTCTCTGTCAGAGGATCGGATTGGTCTCTTTCTGATGATCGGATTGGTCTAGAGTCTCTGTCAGAGGATCTGATTGGTCTACAGTCTCTGTCAGATGATCTGATTGGTCTAGAGTCTCTGTCAGAAGATCCGATTGGTCTAGAGTCTCTGTCTGAGGATCTGATTGGTCTAGAGTCTCTGTCAGAGGATCTGATTGGTCTCTGTCTGAGGATCGGATTGGTCTAGAGTCTCTGTCTGATGATCGGATTGGTCTAGAGTCTCTGTCTGATGATCGGATTGGTCTAGAGTCTCTGTCTGATGATCGGATTGGTCTAGAGTCTCTGTCAGAGGATCTGATTGGTCTACAGTCTCTGTCAGAGGATCTGATAGGTCTAGAGTCTCTGTCAGAGGATCTGATTGGTCTCTGTCAGACAGTAATTAGTCCAGTGGAGGAGCTGATGAACAGGCTCATTAGTGGAACGCAGCGCTTCGCTGGCTGATTGCTAAGTCTATTGGACAGCTTCATATGGCTGTTTCATGCACTGCCAGGACCAAAGGGAAAGCAGGAGGCTTTCAATCACAGCTTTGGCAGCAGTTGCGCATGTAGTGCTTCCATCTCGCTAAGAGCCACTAGTTACCTAGAGTGCTATTTTGGAGGATTTTCAGCTTTTTTAAGCATGGCTGAAAAACAGAAGTCATTTTATATTTTGGAGAGTCTCTCGACACACTCATGACAAAAGATCTCAGCGTTTGATTCATGCGAGCCTCGGCCTTCTGATAGGCCGTGTTTGTTGCTTTAGCTCCATTTCGGGCTCATTGAAGTTCCTTTTCTCAGAAACAATGCGACCGCATCACACAGACCTGCAGATGCTGACTTCATACTTTGCCCAAAATAATTCCTGCTTTAGCAGAAGAAACTATTTATAGCACAAACTGAACTCAGACCAGTGCTGACACGACCACTGGGATATACAATAGGAGACATTTTACTAACAATAAAAGTTATTTTTGCTGGAGATTCAACCCAAAAATATAGCAATAAACTACTGAATAAAGGCATATTTTGCCCCAAAAATATATCTACTCACCCTCATGTCGCTTGAAAACAGAAGAAAATGTTCTGAGAATAGTTTTTTCCTCCATGTACAGTAATAAAAGTCAATGGGGTCCAATATTGTTAGATATCTTATTTTATGCTCCATGGAAGAAAGAAAGTCACACAGGTATGAACGACATGATGGTGAGTAAATGATGACGGAATGAGAATTTCTAGATGAACCAACCCTCTTAAATACTTAAAGTCCCCCTGTAGTCAATAATTGTATCCCTTAAAACTCATCTCTGATCAACAAAATGACATATTTAAGCATTTTTTCTTGAAAAACTTTCTTCATGCCTTAAAATATCTAGAATGTAACTCGACACCCTTGCCTCATTTAGTATGCGTAGTTCTATGAATATGCAAATGAGCCCCGCCTCCACTCACTCCCTCACTCAGAGATCCACTGGTTGACGAGCACACGTTGATCTGATTGGTTACAAGGTCGTTTGTGACGTCAGAAACACCAGCGATTTCACACCGTGTTTTTGAGACTGTCTTTGGTTCACTGCAGTTTTAAGCAGAAAATACTCAGCAATGCTGACGACTTACACACCCTTGTCTTAAAGCATATTAAAACACCACTAGACATATAAACAACATTAAAAGCTGGATTTTCTTTAACTTATCTGATTATTTACTCTTTATACTTGATGGACTCAATGAATCAGTGTAAAAGAGATTCACATTTTAAAACACATCAACTAATATTAGAAAACAGACTTTAGATTCGCATGCGAAGCACATCAGCTGGATTCTATATCAATGACTTTGGAGATCATCGGTGAACTGAAAATAAAAGGTTTAATAAAATAAAAGTGCATATCATAGAATCTCAACACAGACTTTTTTCTATTGCTACATACCAAACTCTAAAAAATCTTGGGTCGAGCCTTTTGGGTTCATTTTTTTATGTTATTTTTGTGTAGCTTTTGTGTAACCCAGATCCTGGGTCAGACATACCAACCAAAGGGTTTATTTATTTATCACAGGCTTTTTGTGACCTATGAAGTGCAGCTCTGTCAAAATAGTGCATGTCTTCGGTAAAAAACAGGTTTTGTGTACATTTTATTTTATCTATAAATTAGTTATTATTCTGTATATCATTTAAGTTTATGCAAAGCAACATACAGGGGTGCGATGTGTGGAGTATTTCTTTTTTCAAGTTTAGAGGATTTAAGTGAATCCGTAAACATGAATTCATGTATAAAGTAAAATAATAAAAAAAGCTAGTACTATAGTAAACATGAATCAACCCAGTATGATGAATTTGCTGGGTAAAATTAACAGTCCTATATTTACCCAGCCCTTGGGTTGAAAACGACCCAAATTGCGTTTTTTAACCCAGTGTTTTTTAGAGTGCAGAACAACGCTAAACTACATCAGCACACAGCAAAAAATGACATTCTTACTTAGTGTTTTTGTCTTGTCTCCAGTCCACATATCTATAAAATCTTAGATCAAAATGCATTTACTTGATGAGAAAGATACAATAAGATATTAAGTCTTATTTTCTGGGGGGAAAATCCAAAAGTTTTTGCTAAAATGATCTGCCAACGGGGTAAGAAAAATAATCTTGTATTTTTGGGGGTTATTTTTCTCACCCCATTGGCAGATCATTTAGCTTGTTTCCACTGTTGCCTTTGGCTTGCTCAGTTGGGGATATTCAAAATAATTAACCAAGCATTAATACCATTGATCAGCCCTACCAAACGTGGATGTTTTTTCCACTAAGAAACAAACATTGTTATGTTATTTGATTGAAACTGTGAAGCTGCTTTGATTCAATTTATATTGTGAAAAGCGCTATATAAATACACTTGACTTGACTTGTTTAAAGCTAAAACTCACTTAATTTGGACCCCCCCCAGAAAACAAAACTTTGTATTATCTTTAGTGCTCAGTGCAAACAAATAATCCATGTCAGAGTGTGATGATTCAGGTCAACGAGTTCCACGTCGGTGTGACTTCCACGCCTGTTCTTGCGTTTAAGGGAACTAATGTATCATGCAATTACTGCAGGTTACAGCCGAGGCGAGGGCTTTTCCTGCTGGGATAAACGGCTCTCTAATCAGCCGGGATGGCATTTGCCTCGGCTCGCCCGCGCGTGTGGGGAAGGTTGATAATAATGAACCTTAATGGCTCGCGGATCTCCGGCGCCGTGAATGACTCGGGATCCGGAGCGCTTGTTCTCCGTGATACGCTTCAGCGGCACAAGGGTGAAGACGCCATTTGTATTCTGGGCCGCGAGCCGACAGCTAATGCATCTGTATCGCCCACCGCTTCTCTCTTTTCCATCGTGCCCCTCAGCCAGTGCACAGCACAATCCATCAAGCATTCATCAGAAAAATAGCAAGTCCAATAATCTTCCTCTCTCTCATCCGTGATAGAGTGAAGTTCCTCCGGGAGCCGCGGCACAAAAAAATAATCAGGTGCTTCTCAAACGCCGCCTATTCTAATCATCAAGTGCTTTGTTTTTAGCTAAAAGCTATTTTAAATACTGGGCTAAAAACAAGCCAGTCTGGCCTGGGAAAATATAGGAGAGAACACATGTTGGGTTCATGCATAGCTGAAATTGGATGACTAGTAATTTCCTACTACTAAACTTTGAAAAAACAGAGATTCTAATTATTGGACAAAAAACTTCCAATAACCTAGGTAATAACCTAGAATACTGTCTAACACTTGATGGCTGCTCTGTTAAGTCTTCGTCGTCGGTTAGGAACTTGGGTGTGCTCTTTGATAGCAATCTTTCATTTGAAAGTCACGTGTCTAGTATCTGTAAAACCGCATTTTTCTATCTTAAAAATATATCTAAATTACGACATATGCTCTCATTAACAAATGTGGAACAATTAGTTCATGCTTTCATGACATTAAGACTAGATTATTGTAATGCTCTACTGGGTGGTTGCCCTGCACGCTTAATAAATAAACTACAGCTGGTCCAAAACGCTGCAGCTCGAGTTCTTACTAGAACCAGGAAATATGACCATATTAGCCCGGTTCTGTCAACACTGCATTGGCTGCCTATTAAACATCGTATACATTTTAAAATATTGTTGATTACTTACAAAGCACTAAATGGCTTAGCTCCGCAGTACTTGAGCGAGCTCTTAACGCATTATAGTCCTTCACGTCTATTGCGATCTCAAAATTCGGGCCAGTTGATAATACCTAGAATATCAAAATCGACTGCGGGCGGTAGATCCTTTTCCTATTTAGCAACCAAAACTTTGGAACAGTCTTCCTACCATTGTCCGGGAAGCAGACACACTCTGTCAGTTCAAAGCTAGACTAAAAACACATCTCTTTGACCTAGCATACACATAATATATTATAGACTTCTATAACTCAATGTTAGGCTGCATAGATTAGGTCAGCCGGAACTGGGAACACTTCCCTTAAATCCTGATGTACTCGTTACATCATCATAAGAAGAATGGCATCTACGCTAATTTTAGTATCTTTGTTTATCCCGAGGTTTTCCCGCAGCCTACCGGATCCAGGCCGTATCCAGATCTGACTAGGAGCTTTGCCTGGACCCGATGACAACGCAGTGCTGAAGCACCAACTAGCCTCTCCCTATGGAGGATCCCTTTCCCACTCTACAGATAAAATGTTGTGATTCTGGTTCGCGTACCCACCCCGAAGTAATAAAATAAAACAAAATTCTGTATCAAATTACAGTTACTGTAAATCCGGCCTCTAGTTCATAAACGCCAGAGGAGAACTGGCCCCCGACTGAGCCTGGGTTCTCCCAAGTTTTTTTTTTTTATCCATTAGGTCACCTGATGGAGTTTTAGGACACCAGTAGGTCACTTGATGGAGTTTTTCGGTTCCTTGCCACTGTTGCCTTTGGCTTGCTCAGTTGGGGATATTCAAATTAATTAACCAAGCATTAATACCATTGATCAGCCCTACCAAACGTGGATGTTTTTTCACTAAGAAACAAACATTGTTATGTTATTTGATTGATATTGTGAAGCTGCTTTGATGCAATTTATATTGTGAAAAGCGCTATATAAATACACTTGACTTGACTTGACTTGACTTCATTTTACCCAGCAAATTGGGTTGTTTCTTTAACCCATCATACTGGGTTGATTAATTTTTTGGATCTGGGTAACACAAACACTCCCCAAACACTGGGTTATTACATCTGGGTTACACAAAGACTACCCAAACACTGGGTTATTACATCTGGGTTACACAAACACTACCCAAACACTGGGTTATTACATCTGACCCCGGATCTGGGTAACACAATCACTACCCAAACACTGGGTTATTACATCTGGGTTACACAAACACTACCCAAACACTGGATTATTACATCTGGGTAACACAAACACTGGGTTGTTACATCTGACCCTGGATCTGGGTAACACAAACACTACACAACCCCTGGGTTATTACATCTGGGTAACACAAACACTACCCAAACACTGGGTTATTACGTCTGGCCCTGGATCTGGGTAACACTACACAACCCCTGGGTTATTACATCTGGGTAACACAAACACTGGGTTGTTACGTCTGACCCTGGATCTGGGTAACACAAACACTACATAACCCCTGGGTTATTACATCTGGGTAACACAAACACTGGGTTGTTACATCTGACCCTGGATCTGGGTAACACAAACACTACACAACCCCTGGGTTATTACATCTGGGTAATACAAACACTACCCAAACACTGGGTTATTACGTCTGACCCTGGATCTGGGTAACACTACACAACCCCTGGGTTATTACATCTGGGTAACACAAACACTGGGTTGTTACGTCTGACCCTGGATCTGGGTAACACAAACACTACACAACCCCTGGGTTATTCCATCTGGGTAACACAAACACTGGGTTGTTACATCTGACCCTGGATCTGGGAAACAAAAACACTACACAACCCCTGGGTTATTACATCTGGGTAACACAAACACTACCCAAACACTGGGTTATTACGTCTGACCCTGGATCTGGGTAACACTACACAACCCCTGGGTTATTACATCCGGGTAACACAAACACTGGGTTGTTACGTCTGACCCTGGATCTGGGTAGCACAAACACTACACAACCCCTGAGTTATTACATCTGGGTAACACAAACACTGGGTTGTTACGTCTGATCCTGGATCTGGGTAACACAAACACTACCCAAACACTGGGTTATTATGTCTGACCCTGGATCTAGGTAACACAAACACTACACAACCCCTGGGCTATTACGTCTGGGTAACACAAACACTACCCAAACACTGATAAAATAACCCCAAAAAATGTACCCAAAAGGCTCAACCCAGGATTTGGGTAGAAAAAATAACACAAGATTTTTTAGAGTGTGTTTTCTTCAATATTACTGGGGATCTGAACAACAGGTGCAGCAACGGCATAACAAACACACACTCACAGCACTCTGACAGTGTGTTTAATTGTATTTCTGCAATGCAAAATAAACGTACAGCGACTCTGAAGAATCCAGCCGAACATGAAAATAAACGGTTGATCACCACGACCACACTCAGAACAGTGAGAAATTTCTGAAATCACTGTGTATATAAACGGTAATTTGATGGTTTCTTGTCATTATGTGTGTGTGAGGGTCAATCTGTTTTCTGAAAGCACTGAATGATTTCAGGCCTGATAGATGAGGAGCGTCAGCTCTTTTCTGATTGATTATTGATTGGCTTTCGCTGAGGAAACGCTGTCATTTCCATCAGCTTCTGCATCTTCTCTGGGATAATGGAAGCAGCTCGTCTCTCTCTCGGTGTGTGTGTGTGTGTGTCGGGGAATACGTGAGCGTTGCGATGCGAATCGATGGATGTGTGTGGGAGGAGAACTGGGGGTTGGGAACGAAGGGAGATGATTTTAAGTGCACGGGCAGCATAAAAATGGCTTTCTTGATTCCATGCAAGAGCAATAAACCACATCCGTTTGAAATTCCATTAGCGGCCGGCTCTCGCTCGCCCTCCCCCCGCGCCTCGCTCTACGCGTGTGTGTGTGTGTCTGCGCATGTTAATCAGCCACTCTGCGGCGAGGACACGGCGGAGGAATGCAAATGCTCGTGTTCCTGGACCGGGTCACTCAAACGCCACTGTTTGGAATTCTGCTCGGGAATGAGAAACGCTTCGTTCCCTGAGAGAGAGACACGGGAAACAAGCGCTTTAATCTGGACTGATCCAACAACAGCCTGTGTTTTAATCACACACTCTCTGATGCTGGACCAGAGGTGAACACTGACACACACACACACACACACACACACACACTCAAACAGAGACACATACACAGAGAGAGAGAGAGAGAGACACACTCACACAGACACCCGCACACACACACACACACACACACACACACACACACACACACACACACACACACACACACACACACACACACACACACACACACACACACACACACACACACACACACACACACACTCAAACAGAGACACATACACAGAGAGAGAGAGACACACACTCACACAGACACCCACACACACACTGAAACAGAGACACAGACACACAGAGAGAGACACACACTCACTCACACACAGACACCCTCACACGCTGAACTAGCAGTACTAACCTACACACACACACACACACACACACACACACACACACACACACACACACACACACACACACACACACACACAATAACCAAGAACAATAACTACATTGCAAATTATGTTCTTCCTCAGAGTTTCTGTCTGGTTTTCAGCACAAATATATAAACATTCGTAAATCAAGACACATTTACTGGAGCAGAAGCATGACTGAAGATATGAAGTCTTCTTTAATGAAAAATGCATCAAAATGAAGTGAGTTTGTGCTTAAAATAAGAACAAAAATATGTCAATGGAGTCAGAAAAATCACCTTGTTTCCCTTTGATTAGGATTATTTTTCTGACTCCATTGACATATTTTTGTTCTTATTTTAAGCACAAACTCACTTAATGTTGATCATATTTTGCTTAACCCCGTGGGGTCGGCAGAGGCACGAGCACTTTCCTGATAACAGTGAAAAGTTACAGTCATTTTTGGAGTAATACATCGGTCGAAACTACCTTTATCTGTGTACACTAAAGCTGAAAGCTCATCACTACAAACCAAAATTAAAGTACTCAAAAATAAAATTACACGATTTCAACATTCACTTTCCCAATTCAGAAGGGAACTAAAAATCCATCCATTTTTTTCTAAAATGCAACAATTGATGCACCTTAGTGTCAGTTTTTGATGCTTATTCTGATCGTTGACGGAACTCGAGCCACTGACAAAAACACTGAGCATTTGTTGCAGTGTGGAGATCGTGATCTGTCATGTAATGTATACAGCAACGACTGACTCTAGCTCTGCGAACTGGACAATACGTCAAAATGTCTTGGCGAGTATTTACACAAACACAGTCAGATATGTCTTCATAGACAGTTGGGAAAGAAATGGGATGCGTGTCATTATATCAGATCCATGCATTGAGTCCTAAAGCCTAACACAAATACATCATGAAAAACTAAATTGCAACGGCAGATAATTTAGCTTGTTTTAAGCAAAAATAAAAAATGTAAAAAATAAAAAAAAATTGTCGGAAAACAAGATATATTTTCTTATGTCATTTGACTGATCTAGTAAAAGCATCTTGATTTAAGAATGTTTAGAAGAGCTCGTGGCGGACTCTGATCTCCCCCATCTGTCCTGCTGAATGACTGGATGATCCGATGGCTTTAGTCACCAGCGGCCGGAGGACTGTGTTTTTCAGGTGGATATAAAACTGTCACACACAGAATGAACGGTGTGTGAAATGACCTCTCAGGCGCTCACCGGTGTGTGCCGACGGGTTGCCGGCTCTCGTTTTAAGTTATCTGGTCCAGTAGAGTCAGCTTAACCCGTCTTTCACGCACATGCATAAGTTTACACCCCCTGCAGAATCTGTTTTTGGTCATTGAGAAGAGCCTTATTTATAACCGTAGCATCAAAACTGGCCCTGAGAGAGCCGTACCCCACTCACACATACGCTGAGGTTTATAAAACACACCCGTAAGTTACTCTGATCATGCATGAAGGAAAAACACTTTAATATTCATTATGAGTCTGAATCATAAGTACAGTGCATGTTCACAATAACAGTTTAAATACAGAAAAGAATGATTTAAACTGTTTTACATCTGATATACACATTTAGATTAAATATGTCATTCTCATTAATGGAGTTAAGCACTTAAATTACATCAAACCATTACCGAGAAGTTATTACATTTTTATATTCTAATAAATAGTAATATTTGTATTGAACACTTTCCCTGAGGAATGCTGTGTTTTAATGTTTGCTTACGCTTGATAACAGCAGAACTCACGGTCTGAGTAAATATTTACACGCCAATAATGATCAAAAAGCACAATAAGGCCTATCTGTTTCTATTACAAATATAAAGCATTTAAAGATAATATTTGGCCAGTGGAAAAGATTGAGAAAAACTTTCTCTGAAATGTATTTATTAATTTATTCAAAATCAAGGCAAGGATAGAAAGTTTGTATCAAT
>CM060620.1:48089966-48097466 GCA_030578275.1 Meda fulgida
TCTCCTCCAGAACTAAGGACTTTACTGAAGCGCTCAATGACTGTAGAGTCACGACACACTTTCAGTCACTCATAAATCTATATTTCATGATCTTCAAACCCTTTTGATCTGATGAAGCGTAAATCTCTGATTCTGCTCTGTAATGGCTCGAAATAACTGACGCATTTAACCATATAATTAACCATGATCCAAAACTTGCATTTGTGACTATTGTTCTACAGAGGAAAATAGGCATGATAAAATATCCCAGTTATTGTTGCTATTATCAAGAACGCTGTTTAGATATTTTTCAGTGCATTGACACTGAACTGGTTGTGTATTTTGAATGCAGCAAGTGTGTATCTGCGCTGGGAACGCGTTTTTGGGGTCAAACCTCGAGCGTTGGCTGTGTGTGTGTGTGTGTGTTTATAGCAGAGGAGGATCAGTAGGCAGGCGACGGGTCGATCACAGTCGGGGAAGCAGACGCTGTACTGGAGAGTAAATGCCAACGGATGCGTGACACTGCATACCGATCCTGTGTGTGTGTGTGTGTGTGTGTGTGTGTGTGTGTGTGTGTGTGTGAGAGAGAGAGAGAGAGAGAGTGACACTGCATACCGATCCTGTGTGTGTGTGTGTGTGTGTGTGTGTGAGAGAGAGAGAGAGTGACACTGCATACCGATCCTGTGTGTGTGTGTGTGTGTGTGTGTGTTTGAGAGAGAGAGAGAGTGACACTGCATACCGATCCTGTGTGTGTGTGTGTGTGTGTGTGTGTGAGAGAGAGAGAGAGTGACACTGCATACCGATCCTGTGTGTGTGTGTGTGTGTGTTTGAGAGAGAGAGAGAGTGACACTGCATACCGATCCTGTGTGTGTGTGTGTGTGTGTGTGTGTTTGAGAGAGAGAGAGAGTGACACTGCATACCGATCCTGTGTGTGTGTGTGTGTGTGTGTGAGAGAGAGAGAGAGAGAGTGACACTGCATACCGATCCTGTGTGTGTGTGTGTGTGTGTGTGAGAGAGAGAGAGAGAGAGAGAGAGTGACACTGCATACCGATCCTGTGTGTGTGTGTGTGTGTGTGTGAGAGAGAGAGAGAGAAAGAGAGAGAGAGAGAGAGAGAGAGAGTGACACTGCATACCGATCCTGTATGTGTGTGTGTGTGTGTGTGTGTGTGTGTGTGAGAGAGAGAGAGAGAGAGACACTGCATACCAATCCTGTGTGTTTGTGTGTGTGTGTGAGAGAGAGAGAGAGAGAGAGAGAGAGACACTGCATACCGATCCTGTGTGTGTGTGTGTGTGTGTGTGTGTGTGTGTGTGAGAGAGAGAGAGAGAGACACTGCATACCGATCCTGTGTGTGTGTGTGTGTGTGTGTGTGAGAGAGAGAGAGAGAGAGAGAGAGAGAGACTGCATACCGATCCTGTGTGTGTGTGTGTGTGTGTGTGAGAGAGAGAGAGAGAGAGAGAGAGAGAGAGACACTGCATACCGATCCTGTGTGTGTGTGTGTGTGTGTGTGTGTGTGAGAGAGAGAGAGAGAGAGAGAGAGAGAGAGAGAGAGAGAGAGAGAGAGTGACACTGCAGTGAGCTGAAGAGTTTCACAAACACTAGTCCTCATACTTCTGCGTTCGGCCCGACAGAAAGTGGAAAACGTTTTAAAGAAACGGTGTGTGTTGAACAGCCTGTTCTGATGACGCAACTGCGGCAGCTGAGAAGGACATTCTCTGTGTTCTTTTAGATTGCGCTCGATGTGTCAGTCACAGCCCTTGTGTCCACAATAAAGGAGAACATCCCGATCGAGAGAAGGCGTTTGTGGAAACTGTGCTTCCTAATTACTGTGATCAACACGTCCCCCGCACTTTTACAAACAGCTGATTCTGTCCCCCACATTTTTTTTTTGACCCAGCACCAATATTTCCGCCCGTGTTCTCTGATTTGTTACTTATGCTTGAGTGAACTAACATTCAGCCAATCACAGTGCGAATCATCTCTTGGGCGTGTCTGCCATGAGCTTCAAATCTCTTGTTGCTCTTGCGAATTATCATCACTTGTTGTTTGGCCGTCTGAGGTAAAATGCACCCCAGAAAAAGCAGAGGATGATTACATCCTTTTCTCAAACACACACTGTAAGGATAATGTGTTACAGTATGTCGCGATGACATGAATCACGCGTAAAGTTTCCTTGTAATGATTAAACCTACTGTAACGCAGTAAGACATCAACAGAACCCGTATGGACCTCGTCGCGCCGGATTGTGCCGAGTGTGTGTTAAATGCTCTCCTACTTGTCGCTTTGGATAAAAGCGTCTGTTAAATGAGACTTATTAGATGGCTTGCTTGAATTCTAATGTAAAATGCGGTCTGTTATTTCTTGATAACAGACGCTGCTAAGTATAACACACCGTATTCGCTATGTTCACAACCGCCAAGCTCTACATTATCCCTTACATAACAGATTATTCCCAGCAGGCACACAACGTCTTAAGACGTTAAATTTCGGTTGCGATGTCGGGTGACCAAAATTCAATGTAAATTCAAAATCTAATGTCAATGTTAAATTGATGTCCAATACAGACGTCAGCTGATGTTGAGATTTTGTTGCTTTTGCGTAACCAATTCAGCGTTAAGTCAACGTCATATTGACTTGACTTCAAGCCCATTTTCATTTTCAACCAAAATGCAACGTTAGTCCTCTGGTACCTGCTGGGTTGGGCTCTGCTGTCTTTTGTTGCCTACGTGCTGCTCGCATCCTTTCACAATAAATCAAACTTGTTTTGCGCCAAATTTCTTATCATACTTTATCAAATTTTAGTCTTTTAATTAATTACTGCTATGTCCTAACTGGTCTGTAGGAAAGGCAGGCTGTGACGTCACTGACAGAAAGAGGGGAGGACAGTTGCTCAACCCCTCCAGAATGTGTACAGGTGAGATTTGTATATATATATGTATATATATATATATATATATATATATATATATATATATATATATATATATATATATATATATATATATATATATATATATATATATATATATATATATATATATATATATATATATATATATATAAATATATATATAAAGAGCATTGACAATTTTAAGGCAGTGTTTTCTTAATTGGGACTACTTGCCACTATTTTAAGGAATTACACATCAATTTAATTCCATAAAACAAAATATAAACATTTTTATTTTATGTTCAAACTGTTAAATAAAATTAGTTTAGTGTATAAAGGCAGTGTGTTCCAATAGTGTTAAGTACTGTATTAGGCTATTTATGGGTTGCTAAATGAAACACTTGTTAAGTTGTGTTTAACTGTGGAAATGGCAAATCAGTCAATAAATGAGTGATCCCTGCCCCCTACATGCTGTTTATATTGTTTTTTAGGATGTTTGTGAGGAAGTGTCAGTCATGTGTGAGGAAGGGAAGGAAAGAGAGGAAGAGAGAGAGGGAGATGAGGGAAAAAGTGAGGAACGTGAGAACCGAAGAGAAGAGAGAACTGATTTCATGAACGGTAGAATCTGCAGACTCTGACCAACATTTCTCAGCAACAAAACCAAACCACCCTGATCCCAAATGTATCATAAACAGACACTAACATAACATAAACTATGTTAGCACTTAGCTTAGCCCAGTGCATTAAATATGGGCCAAAAAGAGAAGCGACCAAACACTTCCTCGTTTTCCCTATTTAAACACAGTTACTCATGTAGTGTAACTCGACCTAGGCTGGTGACACAAAATAAAACGTTGTGTTTTTCCAAGCGTTTAAAATTGATGACTATATTGTATGCCGGAATACCATAGCAAGTGCTTTTGAGCAGTTCGACTTTGCGCAATAATATCATCACTCGTGAAAAGTCCTCTTACCGGCTCCGGTTTCTTTAGCCGCTGTATAATGTTCCCTCAGAGATCAATTCATTACAGATAGAGAGATTTCATCCATCATAGAACAACTCCCTGAAATATAATCAATGAAATATAATCAATTTAGAGTCGTTTTCATCTATAAAACACCAGTGCCTTTCATGCACAAGCTGTGAACAATATTAAAAGCATTTCATTGCTAGATTGCTAGATAAAGTCAGCGTGAAACGCATTTTACTGTAAAACATGATCTTGCGTTGTTATTTTGTGTTCTTTCCTGAAGGAAATGAAACCAGGGAAGACAGCACAGGTACATTGCATATATATTAATATCAGACGTCCCCAGCTGATTGATTACATTAAGAACGGCAAAGATTTTTTGTATTACAAGTTTTCTGAAGTGTTATTTTTGAATATGCATTATCTATTTAAATATGCAGTAATTTGCATAGATTTCCAGAACAGAAATCTGAACATTGGATAAAGCCAGATACAAAATTCTTTTTTGATTTTGATATTGAAGGATTTTCTGAGGAGATTCTGAATTTCTCTATTCATCACTGCATAAATCATAAAATAATGTTAAAAAAAAACATTTTCATCATGTTTTATGGACTAAAATGTATATACCAGGCAAACGATATATGAACAAACCTTCAGAATATAGATATGAATAAAACTAAAGTTTGGTGTGTGTGAAGCTGCTGAAGTGGAGATTTATGACTTTACAGATAAAGTGCAATAAAAGAAACACTAGTTTCCTTCCATTATGCAAAATAGCACAGTTAAATGGAATAAGAAGCGCGAGGGCGGAGGCTGACTCTGGGATAGAGAGGGCCAGGCTTCGGCCATCAGAAGAGCGAGGGCGGAGGCTGACTCTGGGATAGAGAGGGCCAGGCTTCGGCCAACAAAAGAGCGAGGGCCGAGGCTAACTCAGGGATGTAGAGGGCAAGGCTTCGGCCATCAGAAGAGCGAGGTCCGAGGCTGACTCTGGGATGTAGAGGGCAAGGCTTCGGCCATCAGAAGAGCGAGGGCGGAGGCTGACTCTGGGATAGAGAGGGCCAGGCTTCGGCCAACAGAAGAGTGAGGGCCGAGGCTAACTCAGGGATGGAGAGGGCCAGGCTTCGGCCATCAGAAGAGCGAGGGCCGAGGCTGACTCTGGGATAGAGAGGGCCAGGCTTCGGCCAACAGAAGAGTGAGGGCCGAGGCTAACTCAGGGATGTAGAGGGCAAGGCTTCGGCCATCAGAAGAGCGAGGTCCGAGGCTGACTCTGGGATAGAGAGGGCCAGGCTTCGGCCAACAGAAGCGCGAGGGCCGAGGGTGACTCAGGGATGGAGAGGGCAAGGCTTCGGCCATCAGAAGAGCGAGGTCCGAGGCTGACTCAGGGATGTAGAGGGCCAGGCTTCGGCCATCAGAAGAGCGAGGGCCGAGGCTGACTCAGGGATGGAGAGGGCAAGGCTTCGGCCATCAGAAGAGCGAGGGCCGAGGCTGACTCAGGGATGGAGAGGGCCAGGCTTCGGCCATCAAAAGAGCGAGGGCTGAGGCTGACTCAGGGATGTAGAGGGCCAGGCTTCGGCCATCAGAAGAGCGAGGGCCGAGGCTGACTCAGGAATGGAGAGGGCCAGGCTTCGGCCATCAGAAGAGCGAGGGCCGAGGCTGACTCAGGGATGGAGAGGGCCAGGCTTCGGCCATCAGAAGAGCGAGGGCCGAGGCTGACTCAGGGATGTAGAGGGCCAGGCTTCGGCCATCAGAAGAGCGAGGGCGGAGGCTGACTCAGGGATGTAGAGGGCCTCGCTCTTCTGATGGCCGAAGCCTGGCCCTCTACATCCCTCGGCTTTGTGTTCGGGCACGCGCTCTTTAGAGCAGGATTTATCTTCCCAGCCTCTGGAAAACTGATGGGCTTGGTCCTGAATCATGGATCAGTGACCCTGAAGCTCATATCCAGGGCTTAATGCTGATGGCACACACAACGGCTCTGAAGTATGTGTTTACGAGGTGAATTGACCTGTAAATCCGCCAGCTCGGGCCTGATTCATTAAGGTATTGTTGAGGTTAAATTCTCTGAAATGAATTTTCTGAGAGCAGTGGGAAATAAAGCCAGAGGAAGAATTGGAATCGAGCTCAGAGCGAAATGCCTCGATGGCAAACAAAGAGAGCGACGTTTCCAATAACCTCACGTCTATTATCCGTCGCTGACACTGATTCAGGATCATCCGGTCACAGTGTATATCTCTGAGCCTTCAGCCGAGCCCAACAGCAATATAGCACTAGCAACACAAATATAAATATGAATATAAAATATAAATATGACACAAAGCCATAGCAACTTTATTTATAAAGCACAATTACAACAACATTGGTCAACCTCCTTTGGCTTGCTTACTTGGGGACATTTAATTTAATATTCAGCAATATTATTGTCACGGGAGTTTGCAGAAGGCAGACGATATATACCTTCAACACGAAGGCTTAATGGTGATAATATAAAGGATAGCAGAACTGGCAGAAACACACACTATACACGACGTAGACCGGACAAAGACTGACTGAACACACAGATGAACTGATAATGACAGCGAAGATTACAACTAAACAAAACACAACTGTGACAATATTATTGATCTCCTGCATGACAGCATTACATGAGAACTGAGATTCTCCAGAGCGGCTGTATATATATAAATGGACTAAATTAATAACTTGTATAAAGCGCTGTATAAATAAAGCTGACTTGACTAGACAATGTGCTTTACAATGTCACACACACAAAAAAAGAGAAAGAAATCATCACAAGTCTCCTTCATCTATTCAGCGCTTTACCAGTATACAGTTTCACAGCAGCTTTACAGTGATAACAGGAGATTACAGTAACAGAGACTGTTGGGCTTTACAGCAGATCTAAAATAAAGTTATTGTCCAGATAAAGTTAGTTTTGATGGATTCACTTCCGTTGCAAAGATCATTAGTTATTAACTTACACGACAGCGTTCTCACAGAAAACAGAAACTTTTAATGCGTTCTGGCCGTTCATTTGCAAGACAACGGTAATATAATATATATTATACAATATAATATACACATATAAAGGAATCGTCACTGATTAAAAGCTATTGAAAACAGAAGTGTTTTGAGTTGTCCTTTAAAATCCTGTACAGTAGCAGCGCCTCTAATGTTTAAATGAAATGCCCTCCAACCAAAACCTTCCTTTTATTCTTCGGCACGCCAACAATGATGGGTTTACTAGTCGAGTCCAGCAGAATAATAATGTACGACAGCTGAACGTTTCTCCTCCAGGCGTCTGAGGATATTTCTGCAGAGTGAGAACGTTCACTGCTACATTACAGAAATCACATGGCTTCATTCTGGTCCTGTAGCAAATGACAGAAGATTGTGAACACAATAAAGCAAAAGCACAGTTAATAATAACACGAAACTAGTTGTAATGGCGTAGCTGCAGATATTACAGAACCAAAAGAATGACAGCACAACTATGATTTTTGATTAGAATTGGAACAGTTATTGAACTGAACTGAATCAACTCTGATCTGCACTACAGCCTGCACAACACTGAAATACATATCAGTAAATATTGCTAACCTAAATAATATTTCTCTTCTCTAATATCTTCATGTTTTCACCTGATGCTGTAAGGTCTGAAGAGT
>CM060620.1:48099966-48102466 GCA_030578275.1 Meda fulgida
GAATGAGGAAGACAGGAGGAGTGAATGAGGAAGACAGGAGGGGTGAATGAGGAAGACAGGAGGGGTGAATGAGGAAGACAGGAGGGGTGAATGAGGAAGACAGGAGGGGTGAATGAGGAAGACAGGAGGGGTGAATGAGGAAGACAGGAGGAGTGAATGAGGAAGACAGGAGGGGTGAATGAGGAAGACAGGAGGGGTGAATGAGGAAGACAGGAGGGGTGAATGAGGAAGACAGGAGGGGTGAATGAGGAAGACAGGAGGGGTGAATGAGGAAGACAGGAGGGGTGAATGAGGAAGACAGGAGGGGTGAATGAGGAAGACAGGAGGATTGAATGAGGAAGACAGGAGGAGTGAATGAGGAAGACAGGAGGGGTGAATGAGGAAGACAGGAGGAGTGAATGAGGAAGACAGGAGGGGTGAATGAGGAAGACAGGAGGGTTGAATGAGGAAGACAGGAGGGTTGAATGAGGAAGACAGGAGGAGTGAATGAGGAAGACAGGAGGGGTGAATGAGGAAGACAGGAGGGGTGAATGAGGAAGACAGGAGGATTGAATGAGGAAGACAGGAGGGGTGAATGAGGAAGACAGGAGGAGTGAATGAGGAAGACAGGAGGGTTGAATGAGGAAGACAGGAGGAGTGAATGAGGAAGACAGGAGGGGTGAATGAGGAAGACAGGAGGGGTGAATGAGGAAGACAGGAGGTGTGAATGAGGAAGACAGGAGGGGTGAATGAGGAAGACAGGAGGGGTGAATGAGGAAGACAGGAGGGTTGAATGAGGAAGACAGGAGGTGTGAATGAGGAAGACAGGAGGAGTGAATGAGGAAGACAGGAGGGGTGAATGAGGAAGACAGGAGGGGTGAATGAGGAAGACAGGAGGGGTGAATGAGGAAGACAGGAGGGGTGAATGAGGAAGACAGGAGGGGTGAATGAGGAAGACAGGAGGGGTGAATGAGGAAGACAGGAGGAGTGAATGAGGAAGACAGGAGGGGTGAATGAGGAAGACAGGAGGGGTGAATGAGGAAGACAGGAGGGGTGAATGAGGAAGACAGGAGGGGTGAATGAGGAAGACAGGAGGGGTGAATGAGGAAGACAGGAGGGGTGAATGAGGAAGGGCCTGTAGAGCGTCTGCGCAGGCGGAGCTGATCTGCATGCGATTCATAGTTATCTGTACAGCGCTTTTCACAATATACACCGTTTCAAAGCAGCTTTACAGAAGTGCATGAGTCCACGTTACAGTGTAGAGAGATCTGTTATCAGAGACTGTCTGAGTTATGCATTTCAGAAATGTACATATACAAAAGCACAGGTAGCGAAAAATGTATTAATTTATACAATGTAATAATCTAAGGCAGAAACAATGAGCTCATTGAAGTAATGAATACTTGTTTGTTAACAAATGATTATGACATTTAGAAAATTAGGAAATGTAGAAAAACATGCTTCACTTCTTTTCAGATTCAGATGCTGCTTCGTTTTGCATCTGGGATTTATTTTTAATTGTTAATATCGCTCTTTGGGCTGCTTTGCACTCTTGTGGTTCTACTTCAAAAATCCACTGTTAATCTGATATGTTTCATGCCGTTTCTTTGCAATAATGAAATTTACCAGAAATTTCTGAGTGAAATTAGTTTCAGAGTAAATCCCACACCAGTGTGTTTTACTCATTGCTCTGTGTGGGAGTCAGATGTGTTCACACACTTATATGCACGTGTGTGTTTGAGTAGCCGTGTTTCACACACTTATATATGTGCTGTAAACGTGCGGGGCTAATAGCCTCGGGACAGGAGCACAAAAGTTGTTTTTGTTGTTTAGCTAAAGATTTAGGTTTTTACAATTGCTAACACACTAAAATGACACCCACAGCACAATTATGTAAACTGACACACAGAGCAAAACCTCTTCTCAAGTCTCCAAAAGTCTAAACACATTTTCTGCTTTAAATACATTTTGAAATTTAAAATGGCACTTTTTAAATGCACTGAAGACGGTTTTCTGCATAAGAACAATCTGACATAAAGTCACACGTTTGCCATATCAAAACACTGCCATTCAGGATGGGTTAACTGGCCAACACATGCGCCCCCCCCCCCCCCCCCACACACACACACACCTCAATGTTCACTGTTAACACTTCAGTCAGGATGAGCTAACTGGCCAACACATGTGCCACACACACACACACACACACACACACACACACACACACACACACACACACACACACACACACACACACACACACACACCCTCAATGTTCACTGTTAACACTTCAGTCAGGATGAGCTAACTGGCCAACACATGTGCCACACACACACACACACACACACACCCCTCAATGTTCACTGTTAACACTTCAGTCAGGATGAGCTAACTGGCCAACACATGTGCCACACACACACACACACACACACACACACACACACACACACACACACACACACACACACACACACACACACACACACACACACACACCCCTCAATGTTCACTGTTAACACTT
>CM060620.1:48112466-48117466 GCA_030578275.1 Meda fulgida
TGTGTAAGCAGTGTGTGTGTAAGCAGTGTGTGTAAGCAGTGTGTGTGTAAGCAGAGGTGTGTGTGTAAGCAGTGTGTGTGTGTAAGCAGTTTTTGTGTAAGCAGAGGTGTGTGTGTAAGCAGAGGTGTGTGTGTAAGCAGTGTGTGTGTGTAGGCAGTGTGTGTGTGTAAGCAGTGTGTATGTAAGCAGTGTGTGTGTAAGCAGAGGTGTGTGTGTAAGCAGAGGTGTGTGTGTAAGCAGAGGTGTGTGTGTAAGCAGTGTGTGTGTAAGCAGAGGTGTGTGTGTAAGCAGTGTGTGTGTAAGCAGTGTGTGTGTAAGCAGTGTGTGTGTAAGCAGAGGTGTGTGTGTAAGCAGTGTGTGTGTAAGCAGTGTGTGTGTAAGCAGAGGTGTGTGTGTAAGCAGTGTGTGTGTAAGCAGTGTGTGTGTGTAAGCAGTGTGTATGTAAGCAGTGTGTGTGTAAGCAGAGGTGTGTGTGTAAGCAGATGTGTGTGTGTAAGCAGTGTGTGTGTAAGCAGAGGTGTGTGTGTAAGCAGTGTGTGTGTGTAAGCAGTTTTTGTGTAAGCAGAGGTGTGTGTGTAAGCAGAGGTGTGTGTGTAAGCAGTGTGTGTGTGTAAGCAGTGTGTGTGTGTAAGCAGTGTGTATGTAAGCAGTGTGTGTGTAAGCAGAGGTGTGTGTGTAAGCAGAGGTGTGTGTGTAAGCAGTGTGTGTGTAAGCAGAGGTGTGTGTGTAAGCAGTGTGTGTGTAAGCAGTGTGTGTGTAAGCAGTGTGTGTGTAAGCAGAGGTGTGTGTGTAAGCAGTGTGTGTGTAAGCAGTGTGTGTGTAAGCAGAGGTGTGTGTGTAAGCAGTGTGTGTGTAAGCAGTGTGTGTGTGTAAGCAGTGTGTATGTAAGCAGTGTGTGTGTAAGCAGAGGTGTGTGTGTAAGCAGAGGTGTGTGTGTAAGCAGAGGTGTGTGTGTAAGCAGAGGTGTGTGTGTAAGCAGTGTGTGTGTGTAAGCAGTGTAAGACAGAAACTGAAATATCGCACAAACTCATCCTTAGCGAAGAGATGCAGTGGAAACTCACAGAAGCTGCTGTACTTGTTTCAATCAGGAGTAATGAGCAGAGCGATGTGTTAGTGTCACACACTCACACACACACACACACACACACACACACTGACAGAGTTTAAGAGGAAAAAACCACCCCGACTCCAGAAGCAGCGACGAGCAAAACCTGAACCCGGATCAATCCGGAGCGAGAAAAAGAGATTGAGATGAAGAAAGTAGCAGAATGAAAGAGCCCTGAAGCGCAGATGCAGATACACACACACACACACACACACACACAGAAACACACACAGACGCACACGCAGAAACACACACGCAGACGCACACACACACAGATGCAGACACATGCAGACGCAGAAACACAGACGCAGACGCACACACACACACACAGATGCAGACACACACACACACACACGCAGACGCAGAAACACACACGCAGACGCACACACACACAGATGCAGACACACACACGCAGACGCAGAAACACACACGCAGACGCACACACACACAGATGCAGACACACACACATGCAGACGCAGAAACACAGACGCAGACGCACACACACACAGATGCAGACACACACACATGCAGACGCAGAAACACAGACGCAGACGCACACAGATGCAGACACGCAGACACACACAGATGCAGATACACAGAAACACACACGCAGACGCACACACACAGATGCAGACACACACATATGTAGAAACACAGACGCAGACGCACACACACACAGACACAAACACACACACAGATGCAGACACACACACACAGATGCAGACACACACTCACACACACACACACACACACACACAGACACACACACACACACACACACACACACACACACTTCCAATTGAGATGTTTTGAGAGAATTATCAGTCAGTGTATAACATAATTGTGTGTTTGCATGAGAGCAGCGCTGCTGAGCTTCTGCGTCTGTGATCTGATCATTACACGGAGCATCCAGTCAGAAGCACATCTAGAGATCATAGCACAACAAACACACACACTAATGCTGCAGACGAGGAACAGCACACACACTCTCAAACACACAACTGAAGATAACATGAGGTTCTAGAGTACAGGTTTCCCACACATGTGGAATAGAACTACTACTATTTTATATTGTTTACACGCACACAAATCTGTTTATGAGAGAGCCATGATTTGAACACAAAACATGAGTTATATGATATATGTTAATCTGATTAAAAGAGAATGAAGGTTGCATATTTATATATCTTCGCTTATCTCTATTCTACACTTTGTTCCTTTGAAAAGAAATCTGGAACGTCCCATCTAACAAAAAAAAGTTCTAAGAACGTTCTACTAATGTTCCCATTAAGTTGTTAAAACGTTTTTTATGAATGTTCAAAACACCCTTTAAAAAAATGTGTCAAACGTGTCTTTTTTTCCTCTTGGTTATATAAACGTAATTATTCCATTCTTCAAACATTATGGGAGCGTTAGTTTTGAATGTTCTTTGAACGTTCTGAAACCAGTAGGTAACATCCCAGCAAACACAGAATGTTCCCCTAACCAAACAAGAACGTTATAGGAATGTTCCATGTAGGTTATTTTTAGGTTCCATTTTTATAACGTAAGGAGAACGTTCCGGGAACATTCCCCTAACCTAGCCTTAAGGGAAAGTTCTAGGAACGTTCTGGGAACCAAAAACAACCGTTCCCAGAACCTAAATTTGTTTGCTGGGATGTAACATTTAAAAAACGTTTGAGGAACATCTAACTGAAACTTTTAAGAAAAACGTTCAATGAATGATGTGTAAATAATATTTCTGTTCCAACGTTTTGAGACCATTATTAAAGACCTGATAACTTTGAACGAACGTTCTATTATATATATATATATTTCTGTTAAATAAGAGTAAAATGTTGAAAGACTCCCCGTGAATGTCCTTGATCTCCTGATCGACTGCAACAGATGCAGATCTGAGTCTGCATGAATGGAAGAACGCTTTCAGCGAGTGCTAGACGACCGCGGTGAAACACTGCTCCTCTGCTGGCGTCATCGGTAAATACAGCAGGGTTTCAGACAGAGACGGCAGGTGTTGTGGCGCAGGGGTTCGAGCCAGAACATTCCCAGTCTCACCATAACCCTAACCCGAGCTAAACACAATATGGATTACATTATTACACACACATATATATATAATCCCACATTTAACCTCGCGCGCGGTGCAGTGACGCATTGATCAGGCGCGCGCCACGGATCGATACCCGCATCAGTAGCACCTGCTGACAGTCACCAGCATCCCATGATTACACACACACACACACACAATATGCATAAACTCATCTGCTGCTCGTTCAACTTCATTAAACACTAAACATAGAAATGCAACAGAGAGAGTGAATGTGTGTGTGATCAAGCCTCTCCATCCAGCAGCACACACACACACACACACACTGAGCCCATTCAAACCCCAAACGGCAGCACAGAACGAGACCCAGAGGAAAATCACACAAACTGATGCTGGAACGCACAGAACCAGCTGTCGTCGAGCCCGATGAAAACGACCCGTTCTCACATTCACATTCACACCCAGAGAACTCGATTCCTCAGGGAAACGCCACTTATTTTTCCATGAAGTCAGTGGAATCAGCAGTGTAAAGAGTGTAAAGGCACTGACCGTGTGTTTGAGAGACACAGGTGAGAACACACAGCCCGATGAGGAGCGCGTAAAGTGTGTTCGTGTGAATATCTCCAGTGACGCAGCCCATGATCTCCAGAATCTCCGCAAAATCCGCTATTAATCAATCAATCCGCACAGTTCAGGATCATCCGCTGCCGTGAATGGAAAAATCACGGGATCACAGATCGCGCGCGTTACCGAGGGCTCGGGACGTTAAACAGCGCGATTCTCCATCCTCGATCCCGGTCGTGACGCGCGATGCTCTGACTGACGGACGCGCCGCTCGCTCACTGTGCGCGATGAGTTCGGCGATGTGAATTCATTGATCTGAAGAGGACGGCGTGAAAACCCGGAAGAGAGTCCGTGTGGAACTGGATTCCGGATTCCAGGAGCTGGACTGGGAATGAGGAGCAGGGCGCGCGCCTACCATCTGCGCGCACAATAGAGGTTCATACTGAGCGCGCGCGTGTGCGCGAGAAAAAATGGGAAGAATACTACAATATTCACAACATCAAATGCTTTGTGTTTTTTTTAGAAAACACCAAAAACAATAAATCTATGTATCCATCCATCCATCCATCCATCCATCCATCCATCTATCTATCATCTATCTATCCGTCCGTCCGTCCATCCATCCATCCATCCATCCATCCATCCATCTATCTATCCGTCCGTCCGTCCGTCCATCCATCCATCCATCTATCTATCATCTATCTATCCGTCCGTCCGTCCGTCCATCCATCCATCCATCCATCCATCCATCCAATCCGTCCGTCTGTCTATCTATATTTCTGGGTCTGTTGTTAATTACATGGGTTTTAATATGTATAACTTAAAATAAAATACAGTAAAATGTTGCTCCATGTGGATGTTTAGAGTCAGAAAGTGTGATTAGCAGTGTGTGTTACTCATAACTCCCAACACAACATATTTATATATATTCCACGTATTTGCATGCATCCCATATGTAATGTGGAAATAAGTAAGTTTCCTCCACTGTAACTCAGTGTTTACTGCTGACTGATTCACAGCACTGGTTTATTTATAGAGTTCCTCTCATGTATTGACTAGCTGGATCTCAGCGTCTCCCATGAGCACCCAATTATACAAGTGTGTTTCCAGAGATCCCTACAGACACACACACACACTCACACACACACACACTCACACACACACACACACACACACACACACACACACACACACACACACACACACACACACACACACACACACACACACACACACACACACACACACACACACACACACACACACACACACTCACACACACAC
>CM060620.1:48122466-48164966 GCA_030578275.1 Meda fulgida
AAAAAATAACCCGATTGCATAAGTCTACACGCCCCTATATTAACTAATTGACAACATCAATATGCAGTGAAATGTTTTGCTGTAATAAAGACAGATGTTGTTGTCACTAATGGAGGAAACGCGTGTAAATGATCATTAATCAGCCTCTATCAGCTCTTAATGGCTTTAATCTCTCGTGTCTCTAACACACTTTAGTGAATCGTGAATACCAATGGTGCATTTCAGTCACTCATGACAAGCTGATGATGTCAGACTGAACGGCATCATGGGATGGACCCTATCTGAGAGAACTGCCTGATGGGAAATGAAAACGAGCATGAACATATGTCAGTTCATGTTTCAGGAACACTTTACAATAAGGCTCATTAGTTAACTTTAGTTAATGTATTAACTGACATAAACTAACAATGAGCAATACATTTGTTACAGTATTTACTCATCTTTAAAATGTTAGTTAATAAAAAAAACAGCTGTTCATTGTTTTACTCATGTTAGTTGTCAGAGCATTAACTAATGTTAACAAATACAACCTTTGATTTTAATAATGTATTAGTAAATGTTGAAATTAATATTAACTAAGATTAATAAGTGCTGAAGAAGTTCTTAGTTCATGTTCAATAAGGTAGTTATCAACTAATGAACCTTATTGTAAAGTGTTACGGATATTGTAATAATTTAAATAACCTTTTTCCACAGCGGTTTTCTCAGAGTCGAGGACGTCATATTTGACATGTTGCACAATAGCTGTTCTTCATCTGTTGACTAATATTCAGAAGTTCCTGCTGATCTGCTCATTTAATATTCTTCAATGCATCCACTTATTTCCTGTTCCTAACAAGTTCTTGTTTGTGTGTCCCTTGATCTTCTCTCTGGTCGTCAGCACTGCAATAAGAGGCGCTTCTGATGAAGAGGTCTGAGGTTCACTGTTACCATAATGATGAAGAACACGTCTGAAAACACACTCACAACACACTTCACAAAACACACTCGCTCATTCCAGGAACGCAACACACTCTTTAGACACCTGGAGCTGGAACAACTGAGCGCAAACGTGAAGCGAAGGAAGATAATTGTGTTTCCAGAAGCTTCTCGGACGTCGATTGGGATGAAATGACGTGTTGCGGAAACTCCCTTTTCCCAGAAACCCCTTCTTCCCTGCCATGGAGCGGGTACATGAAAGGATAATACCTCAAAGCCTGAAGACAGAAAAATAGCATTTTGCCGTTTCAAAAGAAAGAAATGGCTCATTGGAAAGTGGTGTTAAACATTATTATATGTAATTTGGCTTCTTTTTTATGTCAGGCTGCATTGTAACCACCATTTGCCCATTCTCTGGAGATAAAAGCACTGGAGCTTCTGAAGGCAACGGGAGGGAAAATAAGCATAATACATGTTTTATTAAGCGCTAACCAGACGCCTTCCTCACAGGTTTTATTCAAAGAGCAAATTGTAAATCTGCAACACTCAGCACACGGCCTTTGTTCTGTGTGGTTCGTCATGCTGGGCCGTGATGAAATAATTGTTTTACGCAGCAGAATCATATGCTGCTTTCTGTTATTTATTCATTAGCACTTTCCCCTGACAAAGTGTTGCTGTTTGTTGCTTATGAGGCTTTAAAATCAGCATGAAACTGAAGTTTTGATCACCTTTTCCCTCCTATTGTGTCGTATATCGAGGGAAGCGCTTCAGGAACACGAACACATGTGGGCGGGGCTTGATTGTGTCTGTGGGAATTGATTGGATGGTTGTGGTTTGCTATTGGCTGATCTCATGTGAGTGACAGGTTATAGCCCCGCCCTCGTTTTCTTTGTCTTCCTTGAGAAACCTGCAGAAAACTCACTTATTTCTGCGTGTGAAGAACATTTTAACCATCTAGATAAGCTTTACACAGGAGAGATTTCATGGATGTTAAAGGTTCATCATGGAACCATTGATGACTGTAAAGATGCTGTATTTTCAGGAGTGTGTACAACATCAAATGTCTAATTAACACAACTTAATAATACATTTTAATAATGGAAAGCTGAAATGTGGCTCTTGCATGTGACATAAATTAGGCTGGGATAATGATAAAATATTACAAATACAGCGGCAATCTGAGATTATTTTCAGTTCAATGAAAATTCTAATGAAAACTATTTTAGTCATGTAGAAAAATGTGAACTACAAACATTGTCCTGGATCCATGTGTGTGTGTGTGTGTGTGTCATTTGTAAATCAGGTTTAAAAATAAAGTAATAAAAGGTTTTTTTAAATATGTAAAAATGCAGAATGTCTCATGTGATGGGTAGGTTTAGGGATAGGGTTAGTGTAAGGGGACAGAATATACAGTTTGTACAGTATAAAAACCATTACGTCTATGGAATGTCCCCATTTAGATAGCTAAGTAAACGTGTGTGTGTTTTCTTTAATCACGGCACAGGAAGTGTTGTGTGATTTGCAGAACTGCTTCTCATTACAGGAACACGATCCTGACTGACTGACTGACTGACTGACTGACTCACTCACTCACTCACTCACTCACTCACTCACTCACTCACTCACTCACTCACACACATACACACACACACACACTCACACACACACACACTCTCTCTCTCTCTCACACACACACACACTAAACTACAGCGGTCGTACACTGAGTGTTTTTATGACATGTTCATCTCTTTTAAACGGACAATTCACCAACAATTTAAAATTATTTACACACCATCATGTCTTTCCAAAACTAAATGACTTAATTTCTTCTGTAGAACACAAGTCTTTAATTCAATAAGAATAGTACAATATCATGCGAAAATTAACGTTACTTGCTTTAAAGACGGAATCACTCGTCAGTCGGTGTGATGCAGCGGTCAGCGCAGCTTCAAGAGCCCGAGGTGACGTGTGTTAGAGCGATTAAAAACGCTTAAGCCATTCCTCCACAGACAGTGTGTGTGTGTGTGTGTGTGTGTGTGTGTGTGTGTGTGTGTGTGTGAGTGGTCCGGAGGCCAGTGTGCCGTGATAAAGGCCGGGACACTTTCATTATTGCTTTGACCTGAAGGGTCAGACAGCGCTAGTCGCAGGAGAACTAGCCATTAGCCGCCTCTCCATCACACTCGACGTGATTTATTCCCACAGAGCTCAAAATGAGCCTCACATCAGCAGCCAATCAGTGGAGCTTCTGTCTGCTGGATGGCCAATCACACACTCCGCTCACGGCATCAGCAGCCAATCAGTGGAGCTGGAACCACCAAACAATACCAACAACACCAATCAATAGTCATCAGAATACATGAGGAAATAGTTATTAGTCAAATCTGTAAATAAATAAACGTAACCTCATTGATCTCATGATGGAAGCTCTAACAGGTTCAGTTTCTTCCATATAGAAGCTTTTCTGTTAAGAATGCATAACTTTTATAATTATTTGAAAATAATAAATATGCATCCGGTGACTTTCAGCACAGAAGGAATGAACTTCTGATGAAACAACAAGGGCAGTATCACCGTTCATCTCAGTGAATGACGTGTGCAGTGAATATTCCCGAACAAACACAAACATGGGACAGAACTGAATAACTGAGAATAACTCTGAGAATAACTCTGAGAATAATAAGGCTGAAAGCATGGGTCGCGAGAGCTTTTGCACAGTCACTCACAGCGTTATTGATCAACATGCCGAGGTAAATACCTGATCAATACACGGCTCTCGCCAACACACACCCCATCTCAGAGCAGCGCTGGTGTTCAACACACACCCCGTCTCAGAGCAGCAACACACACCCCTCACAGAGCAACGTCACACACCCCGTCACAGAGCAGCGCTGGTGTTACACACACACCCCTCACAGAGCAGCAACACACACCCCGTCTCAGAGCAGCAACACACACACCCTGACGGTGTTCAACACACACGCCCCTCACAGACCAGCGTCACACACACACCACGTCTCAGTGCAGCAACACACACCCCGTCACAGAGCAGCAACACACACACCCCTCACAGAGCAGCGTCACACACACACCACGTCTCAGTGCAGCAACACACACCCTGTCTCAGAGCAGCAACACACACACCCCTCACAGAGCAGCGTCACACACACACCACGTCTCAGTGCAGCAACACACACCCTGTCTCAGAGCAGCAACACACACACCCCTCAAAGAGCAGCGTCACACACACACCACGTCTCAGTGCAGCAACACACACCCTGTCTCAGAGCAGCAACACACACACCCCTCACAGAGCAGCGTCACACACACACCCCTCACAGAGCAGCGTCACACACACACCCCGTCACAGAGCAGCAACACACACCCCGTCTCAGAGCAGCAACAAACACCCTGTCTCAGAGCAGCAACACACACCCCGTCTCAGAGAAGCAACACACACCCGTATCAGAGCAGCAACACACACCCCGTCACAGAGCAGCAACACACACCCCGTCTCAGAGCAGCAACACACACCCCGTCACAGAGCAGCAACACACACCCCGTCTCAGAGCAGCAACACACACCCCGTCTCAGAGAGGCAACACACACCCCACACACACCCCGTCTCAGAGCAGCAACACACACCCCGTCTCAGAGCAGCGTCACACACACACCCCGTCACAGAGCAGCGTCACACACACACCCCGTCTCAGAGCAGCAACACACACCCCGTCTCAGAGCAGCAACACACACCCCGTCTCAGAGCAGTGCTGGTGTTCAAAACACACCCCGTCTCAGAGCAGCGTCACACACACACCCCGTCACAGAGCAGCGTCACACACACACCCCGTCTCAGAGCAGCATCACACACACACCCCGTCTCAGAACAGCAACACACACCACGTCTCAGAGCAGCAACACACACCCCACACACACCCCGTCTCAGAGCAGCGCTGGTGTTCAACACACACCCCGTCTCAGAGCAGCGTCACACACACACCCCGTCTCAGAGCAGCGTTACACACACATCCCGTCTCAGAGCAGCAACACACACCCCGCTGCAGCGTCACACACACACCCCGTCTCAGAGCAGCGTCACACACACAGCCCGTCACAGAGCAGCGTCACACACACACCCCGTCTCAGAGCAGCAACACACACCCCGTCGCAGCGTCACACACACACCCCGTCACAGAGCAGCGTCACACACCCCGTCACAGAGCAGCAACACACACCCCGTCACAGAGCAGCGTCACACACCCCGTCTCAGAGCAGCAACACACACCCCGTCACAGAGCAGCAACACACACCCCGTCTCAGAGCAGCAACACACACCCCGTCTCAGAGCAGCGTCACACACCCCGTCTCAGAGCAGCGACACACACCCCGTCTCAGAGCAGCGCTGGTGTTCAACACACACCCCGTCTCAGAGTAGCGATGGTACTCAACACACACACCCCGTCTCAGAGCAGCAACACACACACACCCCGTCACAGAGTAGCGCTGGTGTTCAACACACACCCCGTCACAGAGCAGCGTCACACACCCCGTCACAGAGCAGCAACACACACCCCGTCACAGAGCAGCGTCACACACCCCGTCTCAGAGCAGCGTCACACACCCCGTCTCAGAGCCGCAACACACACCCTGTCTCAAGACACACCCCGTCTCAGAGCAGCAACACACACACACCCCGTCACAGAGCAGCGTCAAACACCCCGTCTCAGAGCAGCATCACACACACACCCCATCACAGAGCAGCGTCACACACACACACCGTCACAGAGCAGCGTCACATACACACCCCGTCTCAGAGCAGCGTCACACACACACACCCCGTCTCAGAGCAGCAACACACAACCCGTCACAGAGCAGCAACACACACCCCGTCTCAGAGCAGCAACACACACCCCGTCTCAGAGCAGCGTCACACACCCCGTCTCAGAGCAGCAACACACACCCCGTCTCAGAGCAGCGCTGGTGTTCAACACACACCCCGTCTCAGAGCAGCGCTGCTGTTCAACACACACACCCCGTCTCAGAGCAGCAACACACACACACCCCGTCACAGAGTAGCGCTGGTGTTCAACACACACCCCGTCTCAGAGCAGCGTCACACACCCCGTCACAGAGCAGCAACACACACCCCGTCACAGAGCAGCGTCACACACCCCGTCTCAGAGCAGCGTCACACACCCCGCCTCAGAGCAGCAACACACACCCTGTCTCAACACACACCCCGTCTCAGAGCAGCAACACACACACACCCCGTCTCAGAGCAGCGTCACACACACATCCCGTCTCAGAGCAGCAACACACACCCCGTCGCAGCGTCACACACACACCCCGTCTCAGAGCAGCGTCACACACACACCCCGTCTCAGAGCAGCATCACACACATACCCCGTCTCAGAGCAGCAACACACACCCCGTCGCAGCGTCACACACACACCCCGTCACAGAGCAGCAACACACACCCCGTCACAGAGCAGCAACACACACCCCGTCGCAGCGTCACACACACATCTCGTCTCAGAGCAGCAACACACACCCCGTCGCAGCGTCACACACACACCCCGTCTCAGAGCAGCGTCACACACACACCCCGTCGCAGCGTCACACACACACCCTGTCTCAGAGCAGCAACACACACCCCGTCGCAGCGTCACACACACACCCCGTCACAGAGCAGCGTCACACACCCCGTCACAGAGCAGCAACACACACCCCGTCACAGAGCAGCATCACACACCCCGTCACAGAGCAGCAACACACACCCCGTCACAGAGCAGCAACACACACCCCGTCAGAGAGCAGCAACACACACCCCGTCTCAGAGCAGCAACACACACCCCGTCAAAGAGCAGCGTCACACACCCCGTCTCAGAGCAGCAACACACACCCCGTCACAGAGCAGCGTCAC
This sequence comes from Meda fulgida, assembly GCA_030578275.1. NCBI lineage: Eukaryota > Metazoa > Chordata > Actinopteri > Cypriniformes > Leuciscidae > Meda > Meda fulgida. The sequence continues at coordinate 48,129,305 of CM060620.1, forward strand.
ACACCCCGTCTCAGAGCAGCAACACACACCCCGTCTCAGAGCAGCGCTGGTGTTCAACACACACACCCCATCTCAGAGCAGCAACACACACACACCCGGTCACAGAGTAGCGCTGGTGTTCAACACACACCCCGTCTCAGAGCAGCATCACACACCCCGTCACAGAGCAGCAACACACACCCCGTCACAGAGCAGCAACACACACCCCGTCACAGAGCAGCGTCACACACCCCATCACAGAGCAGCGTCACACACCCCGTCACAGAGCACTAACACACACCCCGTCTTAGAGCAGCGCTGGTGTTCATCACACACACCCCGTCTCAGAGCAGCAACACACACACACCCCGTCACAGAATAGCGCTGGTGTTCAACACACACCCCGTCTCAGAGCAGCGTCACACACCCCGTCACAGAGCAGCAACACACACCCCGTCACAGAGCAGCGTCACACAACCCGTCACAGAGCAGCAACACACACCCCGTCACAGAGCAGCGTCACACACCCCATCACAGAGCAGCGCCACACACCCCGTCACAGAGCAGCAACACACACCCCATCTCAGAGCAGCGTCACACACCCCGTCTCAGAGCAGCAACACACACCCTGTCTCAACACACACCCCGTCACAGAGCAGCGTCACACACACACGCTCCTGCAGGATCTTGCAGACGTTATTGAAGACTGGGGCGACTATAATGATGAAAAACCCCATAAACATGCATGATGGTCCAGGATGGCTTATGCTGGTCTAAAAATCAATGCCAATAAAGAACGTTGTATTGAACCTAGAGTGTATTGCACAATTTTCCAAATGATCCATACACATATCAGCTAAATATGAAATCAGACTCATATAAAAACAGAAAAGTGCCAATAAAGGCATAAACATCAGCAGTGTGTTCAATAAGAGCGGTCCTGAGAACAGCTCTCTCAATCTTACAGGTAATCACAGTTCCATGCCAGTGAAAGTCACTGTTCATATTCGTCCATCGACACCAACTTCAACGAGTCGAGCTTCATTCATCAGACTCTCACCGCAAGTCAAGTCAAGTCAAGTGTATTTATATAGCGCTTTTCACAATATAAATTGCATCAAAGCAGCTTCACAGTATCAATCAAAGAACATAACAATGTTTGTTTCTTAGTGGAAAAAAACATCCACGTTTGGTAGGGCTGATCAATGGTATTAATGCTTGGTTAATTAATTTGAATATCCCCAACTGAGCAAGCCAAAGGCAACAGTGGCAAGGAACCGAAAAACTCCATCAAGTGACCTACTGGTGTCCTAAAACTCCATCAGGTGACCTAATGGAGAGAAAAAAAAACTATGGGAGAACCCAGGCTCAGTCGGGGGCCAGTTCTCCTCTGGCGTTTATGAACTAGAGGCCGGATTTTAAGTAACTGTAATTTGATACAGAATTTTGTTTTATTTTATCACTTCGGGGTGGGTACGCGAACCAGAATCACAACGTTTTATCTGTAGAGTGGGAAAGGGATCCTCCATAGGGAGAGGCTAGTTCAGCACTGCGTTGTCATCGGGTCCAGGCAAAGCTCCTAGTCAGATCTGGATACGGCCTGGATCCGGCAGGCTGCGGGAAAACCTTGGGATAAACAAAGACACTAAAATTAGCGTAGATGCCATTCTTCTTATGATGATGTAACGAGTACATCAGGATTTAAGGGAAGTGTTCCCAGTTCCGGCTGACCTAATCTATGCAGCCTAACATTGAATTATAGAAGTCTATAATATATTATGTGTATGCTAGGTCAAAGAGATGTTTTTAGTCTAGCTTTATACTGACAGAGTGTGTCTGCTTCCCGGACAATGGTAGGAAGACTGTTCCAAAGTTTTGGTGCTAAATAGGAAAAGGATCTACCGCCAGCAGTCGATTTTGATATTCTAGGTATTATCAACTGGCCCGAATTTTGAGATCGCAAAAGACGTAAAGGACTATAATGCGTTAAGAGCTCGCTCAAGCACTGCGGAGCTAAACCATTTAGTGCTTTGTAAGTAATCAACAATATTTTAAAATTTATATGATGTTTAATAGGCAGCCAATGCAGTGTTGACAGAACCGGGCTAATATGGTCATATTTCCTGGTTCTAGTAAGAACTCGAGCTGCAGCGTTTTGGACCGGCTGTAGTTTATTTATTAAGCGTGCAGGGCAACCTCCCAGTAAAGCATTATAATAATCTAGTCTTGATGTCATGAAAGCATGAACTAATTGTTCCGCATTTGTTAATGAGAGCATATGTCGTAATTTAGATATATTTTTAAGATGGAAAAATGCGGTTTTACAGATACTAGACACGTGACTTTCAAATGAAAGATTGCTATCAAAGAGCACACCCAGGTTCCTAACCGACGACGAAGACTTAATAGAGCACCCATCAAGTGTTAGACAGTATTCTAGGTTATTATGTGTGGAAGTTTTTTGTCCAATAATTAGAATCTCTGTTTTTTCAGAGTTTCGTAGTAGGAAATTACTAGTCATCCAATTTTTTATATCAGCTATGCATTCCATTAATTTTGTGAATTGGTCAGTTTCGTTAGGTTTTGAAGAAATATACAGCTGAGTATCCTCGGCATAACAATGAAAGCTAATTCCATGTTTCCTAATGATATGTCCTAATGGTAGCATGTACAGAGTGAACAGCAGCGGTCCTAGTACTGAGCCTTGTAGTACGCCATACTGAACTTGTGATCGATAAGACATCTCTTCATTTACTGCTACAAACTGATAACGGTCAGATAAGTATGATTTAAACCATGCTAGTGCAATTCCACTAATGCCAACATAGTTTTCTAGTCTATTTAAAAGAATGTTGTGGTCAATGGTGTCAAATGCAGCACTAAGATCAAGTAACACTAATAGAGAGCTACAACCACGATCGGATGATAAAAGTAAATCATTTGTAACTCTAATGAGAGCTGTCTCAGTACAATGGTGCGGTCTAAATCCTGACTGAAAATCCTCGGAGATATCATTTATTTTAAGAAAGGAACTGTCATGGTTCTGTCACTTATGTTTTTGTTACTAGTTCTGTGTGGTGACAGAGCTATGACATTTCCTGTCTGTCTCGTGTTTATGTTAGTCTAGTTTCATGTGGGCACATGGCTCCTGATTATTCCTGTGCCATGTGATTTCTGTCTAATTGTTAGCTCCTCCCTTCTCATTATCTGTTTAGTAATTAACATTCCTCACCTGTTGTCTCGTTACCCTCCTGTGCGTGTTTCCTTAATAACTTCCTTTGTGTTTTCAGTCTGGTGCTGGTTCGTTTGTCTTAGTTCCTGTTTCTTGTTCCTAGTGTTTTTGCCTTGTTAGTATTTGTTCTGGTTTTCCCCCACGTGGGAGTTTTGTTTGTACTTTGTATTTTGTTTGGTTGGTTAATTAAAATCTTTCCTTTGTTTTCCTGCAATTGAGTCCTCGTTTATGTTTCCTGATTATCACGTGACAGGAACACAGTTGTGAGGATACTGCTTTTTCTAATATCTTTGACAGAAAAGGCAGATTTGAGATTGGCCTGTAATTGACTAATTCTGTTTTTTGAAATTTGTTTTTTTAACAAGCGGTTTTATCACAGCCAGCTTAAAGGTTTTTGGTACGTATCCTAGAGACAAAGACAAATTAATCATATTAAGAAGAGGATCTATGATCTCTGGAAGCATCTCTTTCAGTAGCTTAGTCGGTATAGGGTCTAACATACAAGTTGTCGATTTAGATGAATTAACGAGTTTGCAGAATTCTTCCTCTCCTATAGCAACAAATGAATACAATTTTTCCTCAGGGAGACTACAATGCACTCCCTGATGCGATTCTGTAGTAGACGGTTGCATAGTTATAATTTTGTCCCTGATATTATCAATCTTATAAGTGAAGAAGTTCATAAAGTCATTACTGTGTTGCCCGGAAACTTCTGAGCTTGAAGCTTTCTTTTTCATTAGTTTAGCCACTGTTTCAAATAAATACCTAGGATTATGTTTATTTTCTTCTAATAGGGTTGAAAAATAAGCAGATCCAGCAGCTTTTAAAGCCTCTCTGTAAGCAATCGAGCTCTCCTTCCATGAAATCCGAAATACCTCTAGTTTTGTTTTCTTCCAGTTGCGCTCCATTTTTCTGGCTGCTCTCTTAAGGGCCTGAGTGTGCTCGTTGTTCCACAGCGCAATGGAGCAACTGCATCTAAAGTGCTGAAAAAGAGAGAGTTAAAAGTTTCTGTTGCAGTATCGAGTTCTTCTAAGCTATCCGGGATGCTGAGATGATAAAACTGATTAGGAAGATTATTGATAAAGCAATCTTTAGTGGCAGAAGTTATAGGTCTAACATATTTATAACACGGAGTCGGCTTTGCAGCCTTGGCTAAATGTAATTTACATGAGACTAGATAATGGTCTGAGATGTCGTCGCTCTGCTGCATAATTTCAACGGCATCAACATCTATTCCATGTGATAATATTAGATCTAGAGTATGATTACGACAATGAGTCGGTCCTGACACGTGTTGTCTAACTCCAATTGAGTTTACAATGTCTTTAAGTGCCATTCCCAATGCATCTTTTTCATTATCTACATGTATATTAAAATCACCAACAATTAGTACTTTATCGGCAGCCAATACTAATTCTGGTAGAAAGCCAGCAAATTCCTTGATAAAGTCTGTATGGTGCCTTGGTGCCCTGGTGGCCTGTATGCAGTAGCCAGCAGAAATCTCAAACGTGATTTATCGTTTACACTATATATTTTTACATTAAGCACCAACACTTCAAAAGAAGTATATTTAAAAATAGATTTCTTATTGGTTTTGAAAATATTACTATAAATTACAGCAACACCTCCCCCTTTGCGTTTTAGACGAGGTTCATGTTTATAACAGTAATCTTGTGGGGTGGACTCATTTAAAGTAATGTAATCGTTTGGTTTTAGCCAGGTTTCTGTCAAACACAGCACATCTAGATTATAATCTGAAATCATATCATTAACTATGAGCGATTTTGAAGTAAGGGATCGAATATTCAGCAACCCAAGCTTTATCATTTGCTCATCTGTATTACATCTGTTTTTTATTTGTTGAACATCAATAAAAAATTTTACCTGACGTTTTTTGGATTTCCAAATTCGAGGAACAGACACAGTCTCTATATGATGATATCTAGGTGAAAGAGGCTCTATATGATGATGTCTAGGTGAAAGAGGCTCTATATGATGATATCTAGGTGAAAGAGGCTCCATATGATGATGTCTAGGTGAAAGAGGCTCTATGTGATGGGATTTATCTGACCTTGGTGACGCGAGGCCGCTAGCAGACGGTCGGTTTAGCCAGTCTGTCTGCTTCCTGACCTGAGCCCCAGATTGTCATGTTTTAGCTCTAAGACTATGTGCCATATTACTAGAGAGAAGAGCAGCACCATCCCAGGAGGGATGAACACCATCTCTTTTCAACAGGTCAGGCTTGCTCCAAAACCTTTTCCAATTGTCTATGAATTCTACTTTATTCAACGGACACCACTTAGGCAACCAACCATTGAGTGAGGCCAATCTGCTAACTATCTCATCACCCCTGCGAACAGGAAGGGGGCCAGAGCAAATTACAGTGCCTGACATCGTACTTACGAGTTCACACACCTCTTTAATATTAATTTTGGTGATCTCCGACTGGCGGAGTCGAACATCATTAGTGCCGACATGAATAATGATCTTAGAGAATTTACGATTAGCATTAGCCAGCACTTTTAAATTTGCTTTGATGTCAAGCGCTCTGGCTCCCGGCAAACATGTGACTATGGTGGCTGGTGTCTCTATTTTCACGTTCCGTGTGATCGAATCACCAATTACCAGGGCACAATCAACAGAATTCTCAGTGGGTGTTTCACTGAGTGGGGCAAATCGTTTTGTTATGGTAATCAGAACGGAAGAGTGTTTTTTTAATCCGCGACTAGAGCGATCTCTCACGGTCACCCATCTGCCCTGCTGCGTGGGCTCTACTTCAGCCGGAACCGAATCATGTACAGAGTTCACTATGCTAGGCACATCCAAAATAGTATCTAAATTTCTAGTACTATCCTTACTATCCTCAATTAAAGTTTGGATGCGTGTCTCTAGCTCTGAAATCTTCTCCGTCAGCCTGACTGTCTCCTTGCATTTATCACAAATAAATCCTATATTGCCATCGGAGAAGGCTATACTAAACATATGTCATGTGACACAGGTGACAATAAAAGGACAAGAAATTACTCACCGTTTGTGTTGACTGATTCTTACTTACCTGGGCTTTTATGAACTCAAAGGCACGGGCGCGCGAGAGAAAATAAATAATAAATAAATGAGTGTGGGTGGTGCGTAAACACTAGCGTGCGGTGCTAACAATAACGGAAGCTAGCGATGTAAGGTTAATCTGAGATGGTGAGTAAACTGTATTTAGTAATATAAGCAACTAGAAATGATAGTAAATGATGGTTCAAAACAGAAAGAAATACGAAGCTAATACGAGGCGTAGAGCTTACAGCCAAACAAACAAACAGCAGGCAGGAAGGCAGACAGGAGCAATCGATCAGAACGTCTGAAACAAACGTCTGAAGAACACGATTCAGCAAACATTTCCTAGCGCTGTCAGTCACCATCACATCTAATGGACGTCCGGGGATCATCTTGACTGTTTACTGTCAACAACGGCCAGAAATAAAGGATAAAAAAGAATTCAATGAGTAAGAAACTATTTTTAAAAATACACTGGGTTCAGAATAATCCGCTGTCACAGAACTGCACTCACACACACACACACACACACACACACACACACACACACACACACACACACACACACACACACACACACACACACACACACACACACACACACACACACACACACACACACACACACACACACACACACACACACACACACACACTCACACACACGCTCACACTCACGCACACACTCACGCACACTCACACGCACACACACACACACACACACACTCTCACACTTTCTCTCTTCATCATCATAACTGCAGAGACCCGGTTCAGAGTAACCCGCTGTCATAGAGCTGAGTTTAGGCTCGTCCTGATTCCACGTCTGTGAATTATTGAGTCAGTTCGTCCTCTACATAATGGATGGGGACGCTCTCTCGTATTAAACCCGTCTCCGGCTCTTCGCACAGAGCTGAAGGGTGTTGAATGATTTGTAGCTCTGAGCCGATGAAGGTCTCAGTGACAGCAGGGCGAATCACAGCGAGGGAAACTCTCAGTACAATCATCTTTATCACTGCGCTGATGTGAGTTTACAGACATTAATACTGTGTGCGTGTGCACGTGTCCTCGGCCTCCCGTGTGATCCACAGAGATTCAGGCGCTTCCTGATCAACAGGGCTGATGATCCCAAACAACAAGACCGTGGATAACGTCTCAGGTTAGGACTGCAAGCCTAGTTCAGACGAGACCACTTGGCAAGTTTACTTGAGTTTATTGAACACAATTTTTCTTTGGCGGTATGGTTCCTTATGGGGGTTCTTGCTCCATAATTAATGGCATACGTCAAGTCAAGTGTATTTATATAGCGCTTTTCACAATATAAATTGCATCAAAGCAGCTTCACAGTATCAATCAAATAACATAACAATGTTTGTTTCTTAGTGGAAAAAAAACATCCACGTTTGGTAAGGCTGATCAATGGTATTAATGCTTGGTTAATTAATTTGAATATCCCCAACTGATCAAGCCAAAGGGAACAGTGGCAAGGAACCGAAAAACTCCATGAAGTGACCTACTGGTGTCCTAAAAGTCCATCAGGTGACCTAATGGAGAGAAAAAAAAACCTTGGGAGAACCCAGGCTCAGTCGGGGGCCAGTTCTCCTCTGGCGTTTATGAACTAGAGGCCGGATTTACAGTAACTGTAATTTGATACAGAATTTTGTTTTATTTTATCACTTCGGGGTGGGTACGCGAACCAGAATCACAACGTTTTATCTGTAGAGTGGGAAAGGGATCCTCCATAGGGAGAGGCTAGTTGGCACTTCAGCACTGCGTTGTCATCGTGTCCCGGCAAAGCTCCTAGTCAGATCTGGATACGGCCTGGATCCGGTAGGCTGCGGGAAAACCTCGGGATAAACAAAGACACTAAAATTAGCGTAGATGCCATTCTTCTTATGATGATGTAACGAGTACATCCGGATTTAAGGGAAGTGTTCCCATTTCCGGCTGACCTAATCTATGCAGCCTAACATTGAATTATAGAAGTCTATAATATATTATGTGTATGCTAGGTCAAAGAGATGTGTTTTTAGTCTAGCTTTGAACTGACAGAGTGTGTCTGCTTCCCGGACAATGGTAGGAAGACTGTTCCAAAATTTTGGTGCTAAATAGGAAAAGGATCTACCGCCAGCAGTCGATTTTGATATTCTAGGTATTATCAACTGGCCCGAATTTTGAGATCGCAATAGACGTGAAGGACTATAATACGTTAAGAGCTCGCTCAAGCACTGCGGAGATAAACCATTTAGTGCTTTGTAAGTAATCAACAATATTTTAAAATTTATACGATGTTTAATAGGCAGCCAATGCAGTGTTGACAGAACCGGGCTAATATGGTCATATTTCCTGGTTCTAGTAAGAACTCGAGCTGCAGCGTTTTGGACCAGCTGTAGTTTATTTATTAAGCGTGCAGGGCAACCACCCAGTAGAGCATTACAATAATCTAGTCTTGTTGTCATGAAAGCATGAACTAATTGTTCCGCATTTGTAAATGAGAGCATATGTCGTAATTTAGATATATTTTTAAGATGGAAAAATGCGGTTTTACAGATACTAGACACGTGACTTTCAAATGAAAGATTGCTATCAAAAAGCACACCCAGGTTCCTAACCGACGACGAAGACTTAACAGAGCAGCCATCAAGTGTTAGACAGTATTCTAGGTTATTACGTGTGGAAGTTTTTTGTCCAATAATTAGAATCTCTGTTTTTTCAGAGTTTAGTAGTAGGAATTTACTAGTCATCCAATTTTTTAAATCAGCTATGCATTTCGTTAATTTTGTGAATTGGTCAGTTTCGTTAGGTTTTGAAGAAATATACAGCTGAGTATCATCGGCATAACAGTGAAAGCTAATTCCATGTTTCCTAATGATATGTCCTAATGGTAGCATGTACAGACTGAACAGCAGCGGTCCTAGTACTGAGCCTTGTGGTACGCCATACTGAACTTGTGATCGATAAGACATCTCTTCATTTACTGCTACAAACTGATAACGGTCAGATAAGTATGATTTAAACCATGCTAGTGCAATTCCACTAATGCCAACATAGTTTTCCAGTCTATTTAAAAGAATGTTGTGGTCAATTGTGTCAAATGCAGCACTAAGATCAAGTAACACTAATAGAGAGATACAACCACGATCGGATGATAAAAGTAAATAATTTGTAACTCTAATGAGAGCTGTCTCAGTACTATGGTGCGGTCTAAATCCTGACTGAAAATCCTCGCAGATATCATTTCTTTCAAGAAAGGAACACAGTTGTGAGGATACTACTTTTTCTAATATCTTTGACAGAAAAGGCAGATTTGAGATCGGCCTGTAATTGACTAATTCTGAAGGATCAAGTTGCGTTTTTTTAACAAGCGGTTTTATCATAGCCAGCTTAAAGGTTTTTGGTACATATCCTAGAGACAAAGACGAATTAATGATATTAAGAAGAGGATCTATGATCTCTGGAAGCATCTCTTTCAGTAGCTTAGTCGGTATAGGGTCTAACATACAAGTTGTCGATTTAGATGAATTAACGAGTTTGCAGAATTCTTCCTCTCCTATAGCAACAAATGAAAACAATTTTTCCTCAGGGAGACTACAATGCACTCCCTGATGCGATACTGTAGTAGACGGTTGCATAGTTATAATTTTGTCCCTGATATTATCAATCTTATAAGTGAAGAAGTTCATAAAGTCATTACTGCTGTGTTGCTTGGAAACTTCTGTGCTTAAAGCTTTCTTTTTCGTTAGTTTAGCCACTGTTTCAAATAAATACCTAGGATTATGTTTATTTTCTTCTAATAGGGTTGAAAAATAAGCAGATCTAGCAGCTTTTAAAGCCTCTCTGTAAGCAATCGAGCTCTCTTTCCATGAAATCCGAAATACCTCTAGTTTTGTTTTCTTCCAGTTGCGCTCCATATTTCTGGCTGCTCTCTTAAGGGCCTGAGTGTGCTCGTTTTACCACGGCGTTGGACTATTTTCTTTAATCTTCTTTAAGCGCAACGGAGCAACTGCGTCTAAAGTGCTGGAAAAGAGAGAGTTAAAAGTTTCTGTTGCAATATCGAGTTCTTCTAAGCTATCCGGGATGCTGAGATGATGAAACTTATTAGGAAGATTATTGATAAAGCAATCTTTAGTGGCAGAAGTTATAGGTCTAACATATTTATAACACGGAGTCGGCTTTGCAGCCTTGGCTAAATGTAATTTACATGAGACTAGATAATGGTCTGAGATGTCATCGCTCTGCTGCAGAATTTCAACGGCATCAACATCTATTCCATGTGATAATATTAGATCTAGAGTATGATTACGACAATGAGTGGGTCCTGACACGTGTTGTCTAACTCCAATTGAGTTTACAATGTCTTTAAGTGCCAATCCCAATGCATCTTTTTCATTATCTACATGTATATTAAAATCACCAACAATTAGTACTTTATCGTTTGCCAATACTAATTCTGATAGAAAGTCCGCAAATTCTTTGATAAAATCTTTATGGTGCCCTGGTGGCCTGTATACAGTAGCCAGCAGAAATCTCAAACGTGATTTATCGTTTACACTATATATTTTTACATTAAGCACCAACACTTCAAAAGAAGTATATTTAAAAATAGATTTCTTAGTGGTTTTGAAAATATTACTATAAATTACAGCAACACCTCCCCCTTTGCGTTTTAGACGAGGTTCATGTCTATAACAGTAATCTTGTGGGGTTGACTCATTTAAAGTAATGTTATCGTTTGGTTTTAGCCAGGTTTCTGTCAAACACAGCACATCTAGATTATAATCTGAAATCATATCATTAACTATGAGCGATTTTGAAGTAAGGGATCGAATATTCAGCAACCCAAGCTTTATCATTTGTTCATCTGTGTTATATCTGTTTTTTATTTGTTGAACATCAATTAAATTTTTTACCTGACGTTTTTTGGATTTCCAAATTCGGGGAACAGACACAGTCTCTATATGATGATATCTAGGTGAAAGAGGCTCTATGTGATGGGATTTATCTGACCTTGGTGACGCGAGGCCGCTAGCAGACGGTCGGTTTAGCCAGTCTGTCTGCTACCTGACCTGAGCCCCAGATTGTCATGTTTTAGCTCTAAGACTATGTGCCATATTACTAGAGAGAAGAGCAGCACCATCCCAGGAGGGATGAACACCATCTCTTTTCAACAGGTCAGGCTTGCCCCAAAAACTTTTCCAATTGTCTATGAATTCTATATTATTCAACGGACACCACTTAGACAACCAACCATTGAGTGAGGCCAATCTGCTAACTATCTCATCACTCCTGCGAACAGGAAGGGGGCCAGAGAAAATTACAGTGCCTGACATCGTACTTGCGAGTTTACACACCTCTTTAATATTAATTTTGGTGATCTCCGACTGGCGGAGTCGAACATCATTAGTGCCGACATGAATAATGATCTTAGAGAATTTACGATTAGCATTAGCCAGCACTTTTAAATTTGCTTTGATGTCAGGCGCTCTGGCTCCCGGCAAACATGTGACTATGGTGGCTGGTGTCTCTATTTTCACGTTCCGTGTGATCGAATCACCAATTACCAGGGCACAATCAACAGAATTCTCAGTGGGTGTTTCACTGAGTGGGGCAAATCGATTTGTTATGGTAATCGGAACGGAAGAGTGTTTTTTTAATCCGCGACTAGAGCGATCTCTCACGGTCACCCATCTGCCCTGCTGCCTGGGCTCTACTTCAGCCGGAACAGAATCATGTACAGAGTTCACTATGCTAGGCGCATCCAAAATAGTATCTAAAGCTCTAGTACTATCCTTACTATCCTCAATTAAAGTTTGGATGCGTGTCTCTAGCTCTGAAATCTTCTCCGTCAGCCTGACTGTCTCCTTGCATTTATCACAAATAAATCCTATATTGCCATCGGAGAAGGCTACACTAAACATATGACATGTGACACAGGTGACAATAAAAGGACAAGACATTACTCACCGTTTGTGTTGACTGATTCTTACTTACCTGGGCTTTTATGAACTCAAAGGCGCGGGCGCGCGAGAGAAAATAAATAATAAATAAATGAGCGCGGGTGGCGCGTAAACACGCGTTCTGTGCTAACAATAACGGAAGCTAGCGATGTAAGGTTAATCTGAGATGGTGGGTAAACTATATTTAGTAATATAAACAACTAGGAATGAAAGTAAATGATGGTTCAAAACAGAAAGAAATACAAAGCTAATACGAGGCGTAGAGCTTACAGCCTCGACGCAAACAAACTCACAGCAGGCAGGAAGGCATGTTATAAATATGGATAAATATGTTAGACCTATAACTTCTGCCACTAAAGATTGCTTTATCAATAATCTTCCTAATCCGTTTCATCATCTCAACATCCCGGATAGCTTAGAAGAACTTGATATTGCAACCGAAACTTTTAACTCTCTCTTTTCCAGCACTTTAGACGCAGTTGCTCCGTTGCGCTTAAAGAAGATTAAAGAAAATAGTCCAACGCCGTGGTACAACGAGCACACTCAGGCCCTTAAGAGAAAAGCCAGAAAAATGGAGCGCAACTGGAAGAAAACAAAACTAGAGGTATTTCGGATTTCATGGAAAGAGATCTCGATTGCTTACAGAGAGGCTTTAAAAGCTGCTAGATCTGCTTATTTTTCAACCCTATTAGAAGAAAATAAACATAATCCTAGGTATTTATTTGAAACAGTGGCTAAACTAACGAAAAAGAAAGCTTCAAGCACAGAAGTTTCCAAGCAACACAGCAGTAATGACTTTATGAACTTCTTCACTTATAAGATTGATAATATCAGGGACAAAATTATAACTATGCAACCGTCTACTACAGTATCGCATCAGGGAGTGCATTGTAGTCTCCCTGAGGAAAAATTTTATTCATTTGTTGCTATAGGAGAGGAAGAATTCTGCAAACTCGTTAATTCATCTAAATCGACAACTTGTATGTTAGACCCTATACCGACTAAGCTATTGAAAGAGATGCTTCCAGAGATCATAGAACCTCTTCTTAATATCATTAATTCGTCTTTGTCTCTAGGATACGTACCAAAAACTTTTAAGCTGGCTATGATAAAACCGCTTGTTAAAAAAACGCAACTTGATCCTTCAGAATTAGTCAATTACAGGCCGATCTCAAATCTGCCTTTTCTGTCAAAGATATTAGAAAAAGCAGTATCCTCACAACTGTGTTCCTTTCTTGAAAGAAATGATATCTGCGAGGATTTTCAGTCAGGATTTAGACCGCACCATAGTACTGAGACAGCTCTCATTAGAGTTACAAATGATTTACTTTTATCATCCGATCGTGGTTGTATCTCTCTATTAGTGTTACTTGATCTTAGTGCTGCATTTGACACAATTGACCACAACATTCTTTTAAATAGACTAGAAAACTATGTTGGCATTAGAGGAATTGCACTAGCATGGTTTAAATCATACTTATCTGACCGTTATCAGTTTGTAGCAGTAAATGAAGAGATGTCTTATCGATCACAAGTTCAGTATGGCGTACCACAAGGCTCAGTACTAGGACCGCTGCTGTTCACTCTGTACATGCTACCATTAGGACATATCATTAGGAAACATGGAATTAGCTTTCACTGTTATGCCGATGATACTCAGCTGTATATTTCTTCAAAACCTAACGAAACTGACCAATTCACAAAATTAACGGAATGCATAGCTGATTTAAAAAATTGGATGACTAGTAATTTCCTACTACTAAACTCTGAAAAAACAGAGATTCTAATTATTGGACAAAAAACTTCCACACGTAATAACCTAGAATACTGTCTAACACTTGATGGCTGCTCTGTTAAGTCTTCTTCGTCGGTTAGGAACCTGGGTGTGCTTTTTGATAGCAATCTTTCATTTGAAAGTCACGTGTCTAGTATCTGTAAAACCGCATTTTTCCATCTTAAAAATATATCTAAATTACGACATATGCTCTCATTAACAAATGCGGAACAATTAGTTCATGCTTTCATGACATTAAGACTAGATTATTGTAATGCTCTACTGGGTGGTTGCCCTGCACGCTTAATAAATAAACTACAGCTGGTCCAAAACGCTGCAGCTCGAGTTCTTTCTAGAACCAGGAAATATGACCATATTAGCCCGGTTCTGTCAACACTGCATTGGCTGCCTATAAACATCGTATAAATTTTAAAATATTGTTGATTACTTACAAAGCACTAAATGGTTTAGCTCCGCAGTACTTGAGCGAGCTCTTAACGCATTATAGTCCTTCATGTCTATTGCGATCTCAAAATTCGGGCCAGTTGATAATACCTAGAATATCAAAATCGACTGCGGGCGGTAGATCCTTTTCCTATTTAGCACCAAAACTTTGGAACAGTCTTCCTACCATTGTCCGGGAAGCAGACACACTCTGTCAGTTCAAAGCTAGACTAAAAACACATCTCTTTGACCTAGCATACACATAATATATTATAGACTTCTATAATTCAATGTTAGGCTGCATAGATTAGGTCAGCCGGAACTGGGAACACTTCCCTTAAATCCTGATGTACTCGTTACATCATCATAAGAAGAATGGCATCTACGCTAATTTTAGTGTCTTTGTTTATCCTGAGGTTTTCCCGCAGCCTACCGGATCCAGGCCGTATCCAGATCTGACTAGGAGCTTTGCCTGGACCCGATGACAACGCAGTGCTGAAGTGCCAACTAGCCTCTCCCTATAGAGGATCCCTTTCCCACTCTACAGATAAAACATTGTGATTCCGGTTCGCGTACCCACCCCAAAGTGATAAAATAAAACAAAATTCTGTATCAAATTACAGTTACTGTAAATCCGGCCTCTAGTTCATAAACGCCAGAGGAGAACTGGCCCCCGACTGAGCCTGGGTTCTCCCAAGGTTTTTTTTTTCTCCATTAGGTCACCTGATGGAGTTTTAGGACACCAGTAGGTCACTTGATGGAGTTTTTCGGTTCCTTGCCACTGTTGCCTTTGGCTTGCTCAGTTGGGGATATTCAAATTAATTAACCAAGCATTAATACCATTGATCAGCCCTACCAAACGTGGATGTTTTTTCACTAAGAAACAAACATTGTTATGTTATTTGATTGATATTGTGAAGCTGCTTTGATGCAATTTATATTGTGAAAAGCGCTATATAAATACACTTGTCTTGACTTGACTTGATTATGTTTATTTTCTTCTAATAGGGTTGAAAAATAGGCAGATCTAGCAGCTTTTAAAGCCTCTCTGTAAGCAATCGAGCTCTCTTTCCATGAAATCCGAAATACCTCTAGTTTTGTTTTCTTCCAGTTGCTATCCATTTTTCTGGCTGTTCTCTTAAGGGCCTGAGTGTGCTCGTTGTACCACGGCGTTGGACTATTTTCTTTAATCTTCTTTAAGCGCAACGGAGCAACTGCGTCTAAAGTCAAGTCAAGTCAAGTGTGTTTATATAGCACTTTTCACAATATAAATTGCATCAAAGCAGCTTCACAATATCAATCAAATAACATAACAATGTTTGTTTCTTAGTGGAAAAAAAACATCCACGTTCGGTAGGGCTGATCAATGGTATTAATGCTTGGTTAATTAATTTGAATATCCTAAAATATGAATTGAATAAAGTGCTGGAAAAGAGAGAGTTAAAAGTTTATGTTGCAATATCAAGTTCTTCTAAGCTATTCGGGATGCTGAGATGATGAAACTGATTAGGAAGATTATTGATAAAGCAATCTTTAGTGGCAGAAGTTATAGGTCTAACATATTTATAACACGGAGTCGGCTTTGCAGCCTTGGCTAAATGTAATTTACATGAGACTAGATAAAGATCTGAGATGTCATCGCTCTGTTGTAGAATTTCAACGACATCAACATCTATTCCATGTGATAATATTAGATCTAGAGTATGATTACGACAATGAGTGGGTCCTGACACGTGTTGTCTAATTCCAATTGAGTTTACAATGTCTTTAAGTGCCAATCCCAATGCATCTTTTTCATTATCTACATGTATATTAAAATCACCAAAAATTAGTACTTTATCGTTAGCCAATACTAATTCTGATAGAAAGTCTGCAAATTCTTTGATAAAATCTTTATGGTGCCCTGGTGGCCTGTATACAGTAGCCAGCAGAAATCTCAAACGTGATTTATCGTTTACACTATATATTTTTACATTAAGCACCAACACTTCAAAAGAAGTATATTTAAAAAAAGATTTCTTAGTGGTTTTGAAAATATTACTATAAATTACAGCAACACCCCCCCCCCCCCCCCCCCCCCCCTTTGCGTTTTAGACGAGGTTCGTGTTTATAACAGTAATCTTGTGGGGTTGACTCATTTAAAGTAATGTAATCGTTTGGTTTTAGCCAGGTTTCTGTCAAACACAGCACATCTAGATTATAATCTGAAATCATATCATTAACTATGAGCGATTTTGAAGTAAGGGATCGAATATTCAGCAACCCAAGCTTTATCATTTGTTCATCTGTATTATATCTGTTTTTTTATTTGTTGAACATCAATTAAATTTTTTACCTGACGTTTTTTGGATTTCCAAATTCGGGGAACAGACACTGTCTCTATATGATGATATCTAGGTGAAAGAGGCTCTATGTGATGGGATTTATCTGACCTTGGTGACGCGAGGCCGCTAGCAGACGGTCGGTTTAGCCAGTCTGTCTGCTTCCTGACCTGAGCCCCAGATTGTCATGTTTTAGCTCTAAGACTATGTGCCATATTACTAGAGAGAAGAGCAGCACCATCCCAGGAGGGATGAACACCATCTCTTTCCAACAGGTCAGGCTTGCCCCAAAAACTTCCAATTGTCTATGAATTCTATATTATTCAACGGACACCACTTAGACAACCAACCATTGAGTGAGGCCAATCTGCTAACTATCTCATCACTCCTGCGAACAGGAAGGGGGCCAGAGAAAATTACAGTGCCTGACATCGTACTTGCGAGTTTACACACCTCTTTAATATTAATTTTGGTGATCTCCGACTGGCGGAGTCGAACATCATTAGTGCCGACATGAATAATGATCTTAGAGAATTTACGATTAGCATTAGCCAGCACTTTTAAATTTGCTTTGATGTCAGGCGCTCTGGCTCCCGGCAAACATGTGACTATGGTGGCTGGTGTCTCTATTTTCACGTTCCGTGTGATCGAATCACCAATTACCAGGGCACAATCAACAGAATTCTCAGTGGGTGTTTCACTGAGTGGGGCAAATCGATTTGTTATGGTAATCGGAACGGAAGAGTGTTTTTTTAATCCGCGATTAGAGCGATCTCTCACGGTCACCCATCTGCCCTGCTGCGTGGGCTCTACTTCAGCCGGAATCGAATCATGTACAGAGTTCACTATGCTAGGCGCATCCAAAATAGTATCTAAAGCTCTAGTACTATCCTTACTATCCTCAATTAAAGTTTGGATGCGTCTCTCTAGCTCTGAAATCTTCTCCGTCAGCCTGACTGTCTCCTTGCATTTATCACAAATAAATCCTATATTGCCATCGGAGAAGGCTATACTAAACATATGACATGTGACACAGGTGACAATAACAGGACAAGACATTACTCACCGTTTGTGTTGACTGATTCTTACTTACCTGGGCTTTTATGAACTCAAAGGTGCGGGCGCGCGAGAGAAAATAAATAATAAATAAATGAGCGCGGGTGGCGCGTAAACACTAGCGTGCGGTGCTAACAATAACGGAAGCTAGCGATGTTAGGTTAATCTGAGATGGTGGGTAAACTGTATTTAGTAATATAAACAACTAGAAATGATAGTAAATGATGGTTCAAAACAGAAAGAAATACGAAGCTAATACGAGGCGTAGAGCTTACGGCCTCGACGCAAACAGACTCACAGCAGGCAGGAAGGCAGACAGGAGCAATCGATCAGTGAACAGCAGATCAAAGCACCAAAGCACGTAGCTTTAGCATTAACCTCCCTATGGAACCATCGGCTTGAGCAATATACAGATGATGAAGACAGTCAGTAATGTCTTTAAGCCGTGGTTTAACATGTAGATGTATCAGTGAAGTCCAGGACGTATATGCTGTAGCTTGCTATGAGGAAGGGTGTGCACAGAAAAATGCTTGATACTTATAGTGGTCAGGGTGGGGGGGGGGGGCTGGGGGGGCGAGCCGTTTAAGCATATTTCCCAGGCGTAAATATATCCTTCCGGTATAATAGGAGAACTGTAGTGGTTGGAGCGATTTTGACAGCTGACCGCAGCCTATGCCTACGTCTGAACTGACGCTGTGCTCGATTTTCCTGAGAAGGGAACGAGACGCTTTGTCTGAAACTAGTCCAATGGCGAGAGTGAGAGTCACGGGCGGGTGACGTACGACCAGGATAAAAGCACATCCGGTGTCAGCTTCGATATAGCCGAAGCAAGTAGATCACAGGGATGCAGGACGTATGGCAGGCGACGCTGGGTCTCGTTCCCTTCTCAGGGAACTAGGGTTACAGTCGTAACCTGAGACGTTCCCTTTCGAGGGAACTTGTGCTGCGTCGATGACGCTTTGGGAACGAGAATGCCCGGACGCCATACGAACAAGAGCCTGTCGTGCTAAAACTGTGTTGCGACTTGAGAACTCTAGACCCAGAGGTATCCAAGTCTAAGTTATAAAATCTGACTAACGTGACAAACTTCTTGAAGAGAGACCCCTGACATTAGGGCCTCAGAGGCCGCCATACTCCTAGTAGAATAGGCTCCAGTGGCCGAAGGTGAAGGCTGGCCCACAACCTCATACGCAAGAGATGTCCTCAACTATCCACTAGCTGACAGTCTGCTCAACTATCCACTTGCTGACAGCTAACAGTCTGCTCAACTATCCACTTGCTGACAGTCTGCTCAACTATCCACTTGCTGACAGTCTGCTCAACTATCCACTAGCTAACAGCTAACAGTCTGCTCAAATATCCACTTGCTAACAGTCTGCTCGACTATCCACTTGCTGACAGTCTGCTCAACTATCCACTTGCTAACAGTCTGCTCAACTATCCACTTGCTAACAGTCTGCTCAACTATCCACTTGCTAACAGTCTGCTCAACTATCCACTTGCTAACAGTCTGTTTGGATGCAGCGTTCGGCCCGAAACACACCAGCAGCTGATCAGACTCTCTCCGCTGGACAGCTCTGAGGACGTAGTGCTCACATCGGACAGATGAGGGTCAATTTCTGGTCTTGATCTTTGAAGGGACGAGGACAGAAGGCCTGCAGTATGATAGGGCGTGGTGTATTGATTGGAACTTTTGGTACATATCCTGGTTTAGGATAGAGGAACGCTTTGACCATCCGGGTGCGAATTCAAGGCACGAGGGAGATACCGATAAAGTCCGAAATCAGATTCTCTCAAAGTTATGAACAAACGATCTTCCAGCGATGTTAAAAGTAACATCCAAAAGTTACATTCCCTTGATGTTTGAAGAATGATGAAATGGAATGTTTCCTTAACATTTTCATAAAAAACTGTATTTAAATCATTTATAAAATCAGAAATAATGTTTTCATGACTTAACGATCTTAACCCATGCTGTGAAATGTGACAGGAGCTGCTAACACACAAGTTTTGCATTAATAATCGTCATCCAGTCTCAAGAATCCGTCTGCAGACTGGACAGGAGTTAAATCCCATCGGGAATATACAGTCCTGATTTCATCACCAGTGCATCCTGAGCGTCAGACTGCAGGCCGTCACTGGTCATTCATCACTGCTGAAACTAAAGACAAGCAAACACTCCATGTCAAGTCCCAAACGAACACATAAACAGCTTTCAGCACATCGTCCGTGTTTCTCCAACAGCATAAAGCTGCTTCTCTATTAGATCAGAACATCAGCATCAGTGACAGAGAGCTCCAGACGCCACTGTAAAACTCGTCCCACAAATTACTGGTAAAGTACTGGAAACACTGCCGAGGGTAAAGAGTCTACAGCAAACACTTTATTATTTTCAATAAAACATCAACATCTAAATCTCTGTTAATTCTCAACTAGTACTTTTGTACAAGAAATAATTTTATATGTAAACTTTGTAAACTGGTTTCACAGGAAAGTCAGTTGTAGTTCTTGTGTTTCTGCTCGTCTCTTCCCCTTTTTCTGTTCTTGTCTTTCAGAAAAAATGAAAATGAACTTGTTTCCCTTTGAATTATAATAAATAGGAAAATGATTTTTTTTCTTAAAACCAGCCACATGGAGAAAGGACCAGCACTGAGATTAAAATAAGCAGTCCTTTTAGTTTTCTCCACCATAGTACAAATATGAGTCTCAGCAGTGAGTGAGCGGCGCATGCGTCTCCAGCAGATATTAGACCCAGAGTGAAGCCGTGCGTAACGACGCCGAGTTCAGCCGCTCTGTGTCCGGATGCCCATCCACGGGGAACTGTTGCTATGGTGAAGCAGAACCAGTCGCTGTGTCCGCAGCTCTGCAGGAAATAAGTGTGGTCTTCAGGCATTCGTTCATTCGTTCATTCATTCGTTCATTAAATTATTCATTCATTCATTCACAGCTATTGTGTTATTGTTGTGAAACACGACACCGACTGCACAAACACTTTCCCATTCATTCCCAGAGGATCAGCCTCAGTGGGAAATACACAGGAGATTGTTGATCAAAATAGGAAAAATGTTATTTATAGGACTTCAGGCTTCTTGTCATCCTGAGAAAACCATTTTGAATTGCACATTGCGTTTATACATTCATACCTTTAAACCATTCGCGCGCTCCTCCCCCTAGAGGGCGGAGTCACGTTGCACGTCACAAAACTCACTGCACTGTTTTACAATCTAATCTTTTCTAAACTTGACTAAATCATTGAAAAGGTCTGAGACTCATTTTGGCCATATATAGACATAAATGTATTCATTTGTGACAGGAGAACACATCAACAATATCTTCAATGGAGTGTGGCTGTTTTAGGGACCGCAACAAAATCTCATAAGAACCTACAGTTTTGTGATGTCAACTTCAAACTTGAAACACCACTTCGTTAGACATATGGATGTTTTTACACCAATTTTAATCCAAAATTATTGTTATTGTATAAAATTATTCTATAAAATTAATTTAGGTCAATACATTTGCTTTACAGTAAACTTAAACTTCTATAACTTTTTTACACTTCTGCAATATTCTAATTAGTGTCTTCTTTAAGAAAAGAGCAACCTCAGGTCTGTATTCCAAAGCTTTCATGAACTACGACTGTTTAAGTTCAGATCTGCGTTCAGAAAGGGCGGAGACAGTCGATGGGTTCAATTATAATCAGTGTTGCTACTTTCTTTCCATTTGCAATATTACATACAGTAGCTCTCATTGCCATTTTGTTCTGCCACACATAAAATAAAGGACTAGACAAGATCCAGTGACAGGAGATCCAATGCTTCATTCAGCTGCGTTAAAGACAGTAAGACGCTCACTATAGGGATAAAGAGATTAATACAGTCAAATAACACTCATCAAGACTTCTGATTGGCTGATTCACAGGAAGTGGGCTGTGACAGACTGGATCAACAAAGCTCAAATCATCAGCTATGCACACTGTCAATGAACTGATGCCCCTCCCTTCTCATTAGCATATGCTCAAATGAAACACTCAGATCAGAGGCAGCGTTGCAAACCAGACACACATGCGTTACATTTCAATTCGACATGTTTACGCCGCTGATGTGAAGCGGTCTGCTTGTTCTTCAGCGGCTAAACTTTGATGACAATGTGCCGTTTCCTTTCCCGAGCGAATCTGACGAGGATTTCATGTGCTGCCTCAGATAATAAACACAGATCAGCTTCTGTGAAACAGAACAATCAGGTCATGTTCAGTCCATGGAGAGCCACACACACTGAGATAGCACTCACTGTGGACTTACTGTATATGGCAAGCCTGCACGTTAGCTCAGTCATTTTTGAATTAAAAAATGTTTAAATAAAATAATTAAAAAAAAATCATCGGAATGGTAGTAAACTTGGTAAAAGTTTAGGCACTTGCTGTGTGAACACACACATAAATGATGGCCATGATCTGAACAGGTTCAATGGTCCTGATAACAATAGCCACACTTGTGCTCCTCGCCGTCAGAAATGCCGCATTGGAAATGAATGAGAGAGTTTCCTCTAGTGGAAGCGTTTGGTACTGCAGCCGCACAACATCTCCCTCAAACACCAGTTACTGACATATCACTCACATTTCAACAACTTGTGGAGATCTCTGGCTTTCATTCTCTCACTTTTAGAGCAAAACGTGTTCTTGAAAATATATACTTCATATAACAATTGAAAATAGTATTTTTGCACAGTTTTCATAACAATAAATGTAAAAAAAAATTGTAAGTTCACTTTTTAAAACTTGTTCCCGTCAGCAATAATCTGCCAAGTGTCGTGTTTGAAAAGAGATCAAACTTCAGTCTGTCGCTCTAAAGCGTTCAAGATTCACCAGTTTAAGTTTTCAGGTCTGTGCTCAAAAAGTGAATAAATGGATTATAAATACATATAATTTAGTACCGCCAAAAACACAACATATTTAATAAAAACACATTACCGAAATAATATATAGTATATTCATTTAATTGAAATGAATAAATAGATTTCTGTCATTTTTGACCGATACGCGAAGAGTACCGAGGGTTAAATGATATGCAAAACACAACGCAACAATAATGTCACATTAGACATTAGTCAAAATCTTAGAAATTACTTCGCATTTTTAATCCACATTTTTTATGAAAACTCTGTAAACATTTGTCGATCTGATCAAGTAAAGTGACAGTTGGTTCATTCGTCGCACTGGATATGGGAGGAGCATATTGAGCGCACTGTATTGTGGGATACGCAGTGTGTTTGTAGATGCAGGAGTCCACACACACTGCAGCAGTATGCGAGTGTGTGTCTGTGACAGCAGTGATGAATCTAGCATCTCCTCCCCCATCACTGCAGCATCAGTATGCACACACACACACGCACGAGAAAACACTTCAAATTTAACCAGGCACACACTCACACAAGCACAAACTCACACACCGTGACAAACACACCAGCTCCCATATGCTCTCTGCCTCTGCCTCTGTGCGGCCACAGAGACGTATACATATTGGGAATTAGGAGCGGAAGGCTCAGTGTGTGTGTGTGTGTGTGTGTGTAAATGTATACATATTGGGAATTAGGAGCGGAAGGCTCAGTGTGTGTGTGTGTGTGTGTGTGTGTGTGTGTGTGTGTGTGTGTGTGTGTAAATGTTCCAGTAACAACAGGATGTGTAAAACAGTTAAACAGCTGTTTTAAATTAAATCTGAGCTCTGACCCAAACACTAGTGATCACAATAGCCACACATAATATTCAGACTGCACTTGCCCTTTAATAGTGTGTGAGCTCAGGTCAGTGTGTGTGTGTGTGTGTGTGTGTGTGTGTGTGTGTGTGTGTGTGTGTGTGTGTGTGTGTGTGTGTGTGTGTGTGTAAAGGGCAGCTTGTGCATGTTTATGAGCTCTGGGTCGTGTGCTCTGAATGTGCAGCGGCCTCATATGAACAAACACTGCAGGAATCATCATCATCATCATCTTCATCCTCATCTTTATCATCCTCATCATCATCTTCATCCTCATCTTCATCATCTTCTTCATCATCTTCTTCATCATCTTCATCTTCATCATCTTCATCCTCATCTTTATCATCCTCATCCTCATCTTCATCTTCATCATCTTCTTCATCATCTTCATCATCATCATTGCACCTGCATGTTTTAAACACACCTGACTCATTAGCGTGTCGAGGAGTGTTTGTGTCGCAGGTCTCCAGGAAACACTGAAAAATGAACAGATGAACAAACGTACGCAGCACATAATTAAAACTAACGGGTCAAAGCAAGACGCCACAGGACAAAAATTTATTTCAATAAAATCCATCATTATACTTCAGTTGATTATCTGCATTAATAATTTTATATTACAAGTTTTCTGAAATGTTCTGTTTAAATATGCAAATAAGGCACTGTCTAATTAAATATGCATTCATTTGCATACCTGTCCAGAGCAGAAATCTGAATATTGGATAAAGTCAGACTCATAATTTTTGTGCATAAACATTACAGTAATTTATGTGTGTTTAAAAAAACATTTAAAACAAAAGTGTTACTTTCCATAAAAAGTAGCAAAATAGTAATTATAATAATCAACAATGTGACTTCAAACAGCATCGTTTCATCTCCATCACGACTCATTGATTATTTTGAGTATTTACTGAGGATCTGCTGACTAATGGGCTGCAAAGCAGGTGATTATTAATACTAATAACCATCAACAGCAGTTAGTACTTACAAGCAGGGTGAACACAGGTGACGTGAGACTGGTTTGTCATCATTGGTGTTGTTGTGAAATATGATGCCAAGCGGTTCAGTTCCTCACTGAACAGCATATTAAACATCCAACAAAAACACAAACTCAAGCAAAGACAAACAAATATGAAAGTGATCCACTTCTCCTGGATTCACCTTAAAACATGTTTCTTTCTGCATTAGCAATGTAAAACAGTCTCATGCCTGAAACTGAGGAATATGTGGAAAACTCGAACGGAGACTTTGCCTCCTGATTTCACATCTTCACTGACAGACTAAAGCAGATGAACACAGAAACACAGATGTGCAAAATGACATCGTGGAGACAACATTCATGCAGAATGTATTCTTCAGTCATCCAGTGAGTGCTAGTGAGTGCCAGTGAGTACCAGTGAGTGCCAGTGAGTGCCAGTCATCCAGTGAGTGCCAGTGAATGACAGTGAGTGCCAGTCATCCAGTGAGTGCCAGTGAGTGCCAGTCATCCAGTGAGTGCCAGTGAGAGCCAGTGAGTGCCAGTGAGAGCCAGTGAGTGCCAGTCATCCAGTGAGTACCAGTCATCCAGTGAGTGCCAGTGAGTGCCAGTGAGTGCCAGTGAGTCCCAGTGAGTGCCAGTCATCCAGTGAGTGCAAGTGAGTGCCAGTGAGTGCCAGTGAGTGCCAGTCATCCAGTGAGTGCCAGTGAGAGCCAGTCATCCAGTGAGTGCCAGTGAGAGCCAGTGATTTCCAGTGAGTGCCAGTGCGTGCCAGTCATCCAGTGAGTGCCAGTGAGAGCCAGTCATCCAGTGAGTGCCACTGAGTGCCAGTGAGTGCCAGTGAGTGCCAGTCATCCAGTGAGTTACAGTCATCCACTGAGTGCCAGTGAGTGCCAGTCGTCCTATGAGTGCCAGTCATCCAGTGAGTGCCAGTCATCCAGTGAGTGCCAGTGAGTGCCAGTGAGTGCCAGTCATCCAGTGAGTGCCAGTGAGTTCCAGTGAGTCCCAGTGAGCGCCAGTGAGTGCCAGTGCCAGTGAGTGCCAGTGAGAGCCAGTGAGTGCCAGTGAGAGCCAGTGAGTGCCAGTGAGTGCCAGTCATCCAGTGAGTGCCAGTCATCCAGTGAATGCCAGTGAGTGCAAGTCATCCAGTGAGTGCTAGTGAGTGTCAGTGAGTACCAGTGAGTGCCAGTGAGTGCCAGTGAGTGCCAGTCATCCAGTGAGTGCCAGTGAGTGCCATTCATCCAGTGAGAACCAGTGAGTGCCAGTGAGTGCCAGTGAGTCCCAGTGAGTGCCAGTCATCCAGTGAGAGCCAGTGAGTGCCAGTCAGTGCCAGTGAGAGCCAGTGAGTGCCAGTGAGTGCCAGTGACAGCCAGTGAGTGCCAGTGAGAGCCAGTGAGTGGCAGTGAGTGCCAGTGAGAGCCAGTGAGTGTCAGTGAGTGCCAGTCATCCAGTGACAGCCAGTGAGTGTCAGTGAGTGCCAGTCATCCAGTGAGAGCCAATGAGTGCCAGTGAGTCCCAGTGAGTGCCAGTCATCCAGTGAGAGCCAGTGAGTGCCAGTGAGAGCCAGTGAGTGCCAGTGAGTGCCAGTGAGTGCCAATGAGAGCCAGTGAGTGCCAGTGAGTGCCAACGAGAGCCAGTGAGAGCCAGTGAGTGCCAGTGAGTGCCAGTCATCCAGTGAGAGCCAATGAGTGCCAGTGAGTGCCAGTCATCCAGTGAGTGCTAGTGAGTGCCAGTGAGTGCCAGTCATTCAGTGAGTGCTAGTGAGTGCCAGTGAGTGCCAGTCATCCATTGAGTGCTAGTGAGTGCCAGTGAGTGCCAATGAGAGCCAGTGAGTGCCAGTGAGTCCCAGTGAGTGCCAGTCATCCAGTGAGTGCTAGTGAGTGCCAGTGAGTGCCAATCATCCAGTGAGTGCCAGTGAGTGCCAGTGAGTGCCAATGAGAGCCAATGAGTGCCAGTGAGTGCCAATGAGAGACAGTGAGTGCCAGTGAGTGCTAGTCATCCAGTGAGTGCCAGTGAGAGCCAGTGAGTGGCAGTGAGTGCCAGTGAGTGCCAGTGAGTGCCAGTGAGTCCCAGTGAGTGCCAGTGAGAGCCAGTGAGAGCCAGTGAGTGCCAGTGAGTGCTAGTGAGTGCCAGTGAGTGCCAATGAGAGCCAGTGAGTGCCAATGAGAGCCAGTGAGTGCCAGTCATCCAGTGAGTACCAGTCATCCAGTGAGTGCCAGTGAGTGCCAGTGAGTCCCAGTGAGTGCCAGTCATCCAGTGAGTGCAAGTGAGTGCCAGTGAGTGCCAGTGAGTGCCAGTCATCCAGTGAGTGCCAGTGAGTGCCAGTGCTCTGCTCATCTATCATGTCTAGCTCGCTGCGATACCGCAGATAATTTGATATCAGACGTTCTGATTAATTTCCTACCTGAGACGCCTCTAATCTGCCAGATTAGCTCATATTTGCCAGTCATCCAGTGAGAGCCAATGAGTGCCAGTGAGTGCCAGTCATCCAGTGAGAGCCAATGAGTGCCAGTGAGTGCCAGTGAGTGCCAGTCATCCAGTGAGTGCCAGTGAGAGCCAGTGAGTGCCAGTGAGTGCCAGTCATCCAGTGAGTGCTAGTGAGTGCCAGTGAGTGCCAGTCATCCAGTGAGTGCTAGTGAGTGCCAGTGAGTGCCAGTCATCCATTGAGTGCTAGTGAGTGCCAGTGAGTGCCAATGAGAGCCAGTGAGTCCCAGTGAGTGCCAGTCATCCAGTGAGTGCTAGTGAGTGCCAGTGAGTGCCAATCATCCAGTGAGTGCCAGTGAGTGCCAGTGAGTGCCAATGAGAGCCAATGAGTGCCAGTGAGTGCCAATGAGATCCAGTGAGTGCCAGTGAGTTCTAGTCATCCAGTGAGTGCCAGTGAGAGCCAGTGAGTGCCAGTGAGTGCCAGTGAGTGCCAGTGAGACCCAGTGAGTGCCAGTAAGAGCCAGTGAGAGCCAGTGAGTGCCAGTGAGTGCTAGTGAGTGCCAGTGAGTGCCAATGAGAGCCAGTGAGTGCCAATGAGAGCCAGTGGGTGCCAGTCATCCAGTGTGTGCCAGTCATCCAGTGAGTTGCAGTGAGTGGCAGTGAGTGCCAGTGAGTGCCAGTGAGTGCCAGTGAGAGCCAGTGAGTGCCAGTGAGTCCCAGTGAGTGCCAGTCATCCAGTGAGTGCCAGTGCTCTGCTCATCTATCATGTCTAGCTCGCTGCGATACCGCAGATAATTTGATATCAGACGTTCTGATTAATTTCCTGCCTGAGACGCCTCTAATCTGTTGGCAATCACAAAGCACAACTCACGCTTGGAAGAATCTGAACATACACAAAGACAAACTGGGCTATTTTTAGCATGTTTTAAGATGCATTTATACTGACATGCAGAGAAGCCGAAATAAGCAGGGGAAAACGACAACAACAACAACAACCGGGAAAAGCCTGAAATATCTAATAATAATTTCAAACAATCCAGTAGTCAAAGTCAGTGGTGATCCAGTAACAGCTGTTCACGGCACAGCAACTTTTGACTTTAGTTTACACGGCAGCGCTGGATCATTTTTATTTAAATGTGCATGCATTTTCATTAAAAGATGGACCATTTGGATCGCATAAACTCATGAGCTGCTGTTTGAAATTCATCTTGGGGGTGATTCATGTTTTATATTTAGTGGATGAGATGGTGCTTTCCCTGTACAATGTCACGCACGTTTTACTGTCCAGGGTTTAATTTGGCTCCGTCTTAATCCTCTCGTGTCACTGAGCGCCGTTTTGCAGCACACTCCATTATGGATGGGCGATTAATGTTGACATCATGAATACGCTGGAGTGAATATTAAGCGTTCTGTTCAGCGTCACCACACACACATACGCATATTAATTAGCAGGAGGCACATTATGAGATGACATGGCCTCCGAAATGATCTTTAGCAAATAACACTTTATATAGCTCTGTTCCTAACGCTGTTGTTGTGGTAGATATGAGGGTAAAAGTATACTCACATATTTGCATATATATGAATGTCCTTTAGTTCATTGTGTGTGTGTGTGTGTGTGTGTGTGTGTGTGTGTGTGTGTGTGTGTGTGTGTAACTGTGGTAAATCAACAGCGCCCCCTGTTGAGTGCAGAAGTGCAGTGACACTTTAACCAGCAACAAACAAGATAAAAACAAGACTAACTTCCCTAAGAAAGGGAAGTAAAAAGTGAGAATGATTTTCAAGATCAAACTTTTCTCTATTCTTTTTATATAGAGAAGAATGAAATAAGCCACATGATGTCATGCACTGCAGTAAATTTACCATGGTAAAAGTACTTGCTGCTAAAATAAAAATCCACCAGTGTTTACGAGGAGCTCTATCGGCAAACACTGTAAAAATCCATTTGAGAGGTTTTGGAACAAGAGCACATGTGGGCGGGGCTTGATTGTGTCTCTGGGGAATTGATTAGATGGTTGTGGTTTGCTATTGGCTGATCTCATGTGAGTGACAGGTTATAGCCCCGCCCTCATCATCAGAGAAGAGAAGAGATGCTGCAAGAGGAACTTATTCTCATTCAACATTATTAACACAATAATGATGTGGACCCATAAACCATATATAATAGACAATAATATAAATATAATATAAATATAAATAATATAATATATAAAAAAAGAATTGTCCGTTTTGACTTCATGGGACTTTAATTAAGTCTCGAGTGTCGGAGCTGCGGGTGTGAAAGGTGTTAGCGGAGCAGAATCACCATGGTTACAGGAGACACCTCTCAGCGAGTGAAGTGTGATTAATAGCAGGAAGGCTAGTGGCGAGAGACAGATGTAGGTCATGAACGCTTAGAAAAGCATGTTGACAGAGAAATCAATAAAAGCCCCTGAGCCGCCAGAGCACTTTCATAATCGGAAAGATTCAGTCTCTTCGACACAATGAAAACATTGTGCTTTGAGCCCGTCTGAATGGTGGAGAGACACATGCCCAACACATCGACTCCCCCTGCAGGAGATCCGGGGAGCTGCAGGCAGCAGGAGCTGCTGGAAATACCCTTCATATCAGAAAAGGGATAGTTCACCCAAAAATGAACATTCTGTCAGTATTTACTCGCCCTCATGTTGTTCAACCCCGTAAGACCTTCGTTCATCTTCGGAACACGAATTAAGATGTTTTTGATAAAATCTGAGAGCTGGATCACTCCTCCACACTAGTCCATAGGCTTCTTCATGGATTGAACTTGCCGGCCTCGAAAAGTTATTAAAAACATCGTTAAAATAGTCTGAGTGACTACAGTGGCTCTATCTTAAGTTCATCAAGGGACGAGAATACTTTTAGTGCGCAAAAACAAACAAAAAGAACGACTTTATTTCAACTATTCATTTCCTTCTGAGTCAGTTAAACTAGTGTAACAGCGTAAGCTTCTGTTGTTGTACGTCACACGCATCACACACGACCAGCGTCGGCCAATAGCGAGCCTGCGTGTGACGTAGCTCTACGCAAACACACTAGTTTAACTGACTAGAGGCCCATAGTTCTAACCGCATCGCAGAGTTGTGTGTGTGAGGGACAGTGTGGTGGGGCATTGGAGGGCCGGGCCCCCCCCCCCCCCCAGCGGCCGTTGATGCCCCTGCTACCACAGTTGCTATACAATGCTAAATAAATCAGATGTACCTATGTACAATAACTACCAATGTCCAGCAATCGATTTAAATAGTACATTGTGTTTAATTTGTCGTTTAATGAGATCTAATATGTGTTGGTGCCGAGAATTTATCGTGAAGAAATACATAGATCCAATCTGACTATTTTTTGCATGCATTTAAAGGTCCAGTGGCAGAACTTTTGCCAAGCGTGTCGGAGGTTCTGGGTCCTAATCCGCACTCGTATATATATTTTTCCCTCATTAAAACCGATTATGTTTATCAGTGGTTGTATACCAAGCAAGGACACGTTTGTGTGCACTTTACTTTGATTTCACCGGAACAAATCGAGAGTCTCCGCAGCGGATTAAAGCGCGCGTCCGTGTGAAGACTGTGCGCGAGACACAAGAGAACCCTGTCTCTGCGCCACTGACCGAGTCAAAGCACTTTGATCACTTGCTTTAAAAAACAACACATTTCAGCGCTAGATCGCCTCTTATTTAGCAAACAAACTAAATGAATGCTCTGCTAGGCAACTGGAGATGTTTTATTTATTTGTCCTAGTTACATCCGTGCCGCGATGTTTCAAAAGTGGTGGGGACAATATCGACCCTGGCAAAAGCGGTGGGGAAATTCGCAAATAAAAATGAATAGGCCTACTAATAATAATAACAAAAAGTTTTTCGATTTTTATAGCATTTCTGCTGTGTTGGACTATGATGTCGCCACTAATTTAAAATATTTCTTAATCGGCAGTTTTGTGTAACTCTACTTAGGGTTTAGAGTATTTATTTTTCCCCACATTAATTTCCCACATGTCTAGTAAAATTATGTGGTTTTGTTTTATTAATACAGTGTTTACTTTTTTCTTGATTCACCCCGAAAGAATGGAAGTGAAATGTGACAACATGCCCCATAGGTGGGGTACATTGTAACATGACCATATGACAGCTTAAAATGTTATCTGATCTAATCAAAAAAATATACAAGTCAAACCTAAATATTTTCTCAATAAAATACAATTATTAACTTTTCCATATAAAATAATCGCATTTTTTAATAATTAAAAATAAAGCGAATTTTTGAGTTTGACAACAAACACACCGGAAAACACAGCTATACAGCATAGTTCAAAACATAATAATACTTATTAATTTCTTAACACTGACTCTCAGTCTTTATTCACATTTTTCTCATGTTTTCTCAATAGAATTCATAAAAGTATAGAATAGAATAGCATAGTTCTAATAGGGGCTCATTGTAAAGCAGTGTGACAACATGCCCCAGCTGCACAACTGTGATCTAAACCCTGCTAGTGTCTTCTGTTAGTCAGCGAAGCATTAAAGAACTATATAAACTGTTAAGTAACATATTGGAGATTCAAATAATATCAGATTTTTCTAATTTTATCTAAACACACAAAAAAAAATTTAAATTTACATTAGTATGTAATGTACTTTTGCTATGGTTAAATGAATGTTCAGTGATATTTTACAAAGATTTCTGAATTTTACCGCAATTTTTTCTCTATATAGTGATGATATGGCAACTAGTAAATACACTAAGTTTCGTCATGCTGGCATGTGTGGAAGTATTTAAAACAAGTGTTACAACTAGCCCGCGCTCCCCCTACGCTTACACACCCCTGGCTCTCGGACCTGCAGTGCAGGAACACACAGGGCTTCATCTTTCACCCCTGCTTTGAGACTGAGGCCTGCAATCTGCTCGAGGGAACCGGCCTGGGAGTCGAAGGTCTCTTGTACCCTTGGAAACGCCTCCAGTTATAGTCCCACTGACGTGCCTTGAAACGCACAGCTTTGTTTGATGCGTAATTGAAACAGGAAGTTAAGGCGGGACATATTGGATGGCTCCTCCCCCTTTTCAAATAGCCAATAGCGTTTAGTTTCCCTCACAGACTGACAGCACATGGAGTGCTGATGATACACTGGATTCAAAGATAGATGTGAATAACTTCTAGACATTTACTTCTTAACCAGCATACAGTTGGAGAACGCAACCGAACACACACTCCAACACACATTTCTCCGTGTCTGTCAGCGGTCGCTTTGGTCAGGTGGTGTTTATAGCATAGGGGCGGAGCTTTAGATTCTAGAGAGTATTTGATTGGACAGAAGATGTGATGAGTTGCTGAAGTCGCGGTGATGTCATAAAAGCCCTGATTCATTTTAGCGGAAGTGAGAGACTGCAAGTTTAATCTCCTAAATGTGAATTTTGTCATTGTTTTGGAACACACCAGCTTATTCATAACCTTAAGGCAAACATATTCATACTAAAAGCTAAAAAACTTTAATTTTGATTTCAGGGGCCTTTAACTTTCTGACTTTGGTGACATTTCACTAGTGAAAATAAAATGACAGATATCAACAATTATAGTTTTTACTAGTTGAAATTCAATTGTTGATATCAAGAATTCATATCCCGGAAATGAATAACAGTAAAACGGCTTGCCGTACTGTGGTGAAAGCATTCTTACACCAGAGACCGGGGCCTAAAGTGCCAACTAATGTCCCCCGACCCACAGTTCTGCAGGCTTTAGTTATCAGCCCTCAGTACTGTCCTCTGCTCTTTAAAGAGGCAGATATGTGGTGTGCCGAGAAAAGCTTCCCGAGACCAAGCTGAAGTTAGTAAGTTCAGTAAAGCCTTTTCGGCAGGAGAATCCCTTCTACAAGATTCACTTTGATTTCATGATGTGGACTTGAGCTCTGCAGATGTCTTAGTTGTGCTTATGGATTCACATTACACTGCAAATAATACTTTTCTTACTTAGTATTTTTGTCTTGTTTCCAGTCCAAATATCAAAAAAGTGTGTTTTTTACTGCTAGTCGTCTGTGCTGAAGTTTATCTCAGGTAGGATGGGCATATATCATATACAATCTAGTGAAGTAAAAGGCTTCAGCTTAAATCATTCAAAGTAATTTAGTAGGCTAATATAAATCGTGTCCAAGAAGGAATTTCTTTTTAAAGACAAAGCTCAAATTTAAGTTTCCATTCTTGTTACATGTTTTATTCACAACGAAACTTTACAGTTTTCACTATTATTCTGACATGTGGACAATATATGAAGGTAGAATAGAATAAAGAATGAGTGATCACAGCTTTAACATAAAGAATATGTAAGGCGTTCTGCCAGTCCTGATGAAAACATCCCACACTCTTAATAATAAAGCTTCTCTATTCTATCGGCATCAGTGAAGAACCTTTCCCATCCCTGGCATCTGTCCATCGCACTGAAGCTTCTCTATAGAGGAAAAACTTTTTAAAAAGTTCTTCACACTAAGAAAAACTGGTTCCTTCAAGAGTTGATCACTGACAGGTTCTTTGGGGAAATGAAAACGGGTCTTTTGGCCCCTTTATTTTCAAGTGTATCAAGTCTTTATTCAAGATATTGTTGCATGTATTAATAACTATGTCATAATATATTCATTATACGAGTTCATGCATTGACTGGGAATCAAACTCATGACGGATCTTCAGCTTCTGATCGTCAAAGCCATCTCAAATATTCCAGACATGCCTGGAGACCAAGTATTGTGCATATTTCATAACCACCACACGAGGGAGCTGCCACCTGCCGTCTCAGAGGAATAGCGAGGATGAGGATGCTCCAATCTCTGTCCATGACATGAGCGTTTATTAAGAAGAATATTGTCGCCATTTCATTTATATTAGTGTGTGAACAAACTAAGCATTGCAAAATCACAGGCAGACAGAGACATACATCTACTGGAGAAGTCTTGTTTAGTGAAAAATGTATACAAATGAAGTGAGTTTGTGCTTAAAACAAGAACAAATATCTGCCAATGGAGTCAGAAATATAAATGTAATTTGAGATTATTTTAGCCGCCGAGTGATCTTCCATTAAAACTCCGTGTGAAACTTCGCTGTCTCATGAAGAGACGAGAGAACACACAGGAGATCTTTATTCAGATCTGCACAAGCACTGCCATTTACAGTGGCCAGCAACACATATAATATAATATAATATAATATAATATAATATAATATAATATAATATAATATAATCAGGAGATGATCAAGCCCACAGAATACAGACAGAAAACACTGAGTCCAGTGTGTGGCAATAACACAACACAGCGTAACACACATTCATAAATAGCCTTTTGTAGGCCAGTCGTTTTCCACTAGTAAGTGAGAACAACACAAGTGTAACAAACCCCACAAAAGATCACATTTTTACTCATTTTGTCTGATGGGAGGTTGTATGGGGAAAAGAAAATCCTCTGATAAAACATGATGATAATCCTGGAGACTCAGTGTTCATACACACTCCATAAACTGTTGCCTTTGGCTTTTGGCTTGCTTAGTTGGGGACATTTTTATATATATATATTTATTTATTCAACATTATTGCTCTCCTGCATTGACAGCATTATATGAGAACTGAGCTGAGGATGATGACATCACGCTTTAATCCAGAGCGGCTGTATATATAAATGAACTAAATTAATAACTTTTTTACAACAGAAATGAAGCATCGCTGAACCTACTTAAGCTGGACTGACGCTATTTTCATCTGGAAACAAACTTTGTTGCACTATTTCCCTGTTATCTCTGTGAAGCTGCTGTGAAACTCTGTAAAACGCGCTGCATAAATAAAGTGACTCGACTCCACAAATTTCGTCAGATTATGAACAGATCAATCCTCAGTGGGAAACAAGTTCATCAAAATATATTCTAAATGTGCTAAATAAAGTTGTCTAGCACAGGTTCCAGGATCCAGATCCGTCTGACGTCTTTCTGACCAAATATAGGGGCCCTATCTTGCCCCCAGCGCAATTGCCTCTGTACAGCGACGCGTGTCTCATTCGTGTTTTGCACCCGCGCACAGGAGCTTTTCCCCCACAGACGCGCGCGCACAGGGGCTTTTCCTTCACAGACACCCGCGCACAGGAGCTTTTCCCTCACAGACACCCGCGCACTAGGGGACGAACTCGCGCTCGCTGGGCGGTTCAGCGCAAACAAGAGGGGTTTCGGCGCAAACAATCCCTGGTGCTATCCTGCAGGTCCAGAAAACAATTGCGCCACTGACCAGAAAAAACGAGTCTAGAGTCAGTGGCGCGTTGCGCGTACATTCAGATGCTATGTTAAGCGCGCATGCGTGGCCACAATACAGAGTGTGAACAACGCGCACACACTGTAGAGGATTCTCTCATCTACACAGATGCATTTTCCTTTTTGCAAATGATACATTATTATAAGGAAAAATATTAAAACTCGAGGGAAATCATTGTTGTGTCCATGACGATGGGAAAATAGGCATAAAGCTTACACATTTACCCAGATTATTATATGCATGTTTAACCGAAGCTGATCTGGGTGAGTTTGTCCCAATGTCACTTCTCTTTCTTTCACGGCCCTGACGAGAGCATCGATCTCCTCGGCTGTGAACCGGTTCTGCAGCGCCTGATAAATGCGCCGTTATAATAGTATTGCGCCGTGGAACACGCGCTCCTCGTCCATCATGCTCTTAAAGGGAATGT
>CM060620.1:48172466-48182466 GCA_030578275.1 Meda fulgida
AAGGTTCAAGTTCTTATTCTAAACCAGGGAAAGATGATGAGTTCTGTGATTGGCCGAGAAGGGAAAGGCCACTGCCAGACTCAGACGGTGTGTGAAAGAAGGTCTCGAATCTAGATCCTCTGAAGTAGAAGTCTATAAGAAAGGAGAAGGCAGAACTCTAATGTTTAAATAGGTCAAGAAACAGCTTCTCCAAAGACATGCAACGTCTCAATAATCAGAGAGAGTATTTCTATGTCATTACGCTATTTCTACATCATTACGCGATTTCTACATCATTACGCTATTTCTACGTCATTACGCTATTTCTACGTCATTACGCTATTTCTACATCATTACGCTATTCTACGTCATAACGCTATTTCTACATCATTACGCTATTTCTATATCATTACGCTATTTCTACGTCATTACGCTATTTCTACATCATTACGCTATTTCTACGTCATTACGCTATTTCTACATCATTACGCTATTTCTACTTCATTGCGCTATTTCTACATCATTACGCTATTTCTACATCATTACGCTATTTCTACGTCATTGCGCTATTTCTACATCATTACGCTATTTCTATATCATTACGCTATTTCTACGTCATTACGCTATTTCTACATCATTACGCTATTTCTACGTCATTACGCTATTTCTACATCATTACGCTATTCTACGTCATAACGCTATTTCTACATCATTACGCTATTTCTATATCATTACGCTATTTCTATATCATTACGCTATTTCTACGTCATTACGCTATTTCTATATCATTACGCTATTCTACGTCATAACGCTATTTCTACATCATTACGCTATTTCTATATCATTACGCTATTTCTACGTCATTACGCTATTTCTACATCATTACGCTATTTCTACGTCATAACGCTATTTCTACATCATTACGCTATTCTACGTCATAACGCTATTTCTACATCATTACGCTATTCTACGTCATAACGCTATTTCTACATCATTACGCTATTTCTACATCATTACGCTATTTCTACATCATTACGCTATTTCTACATCATTACGCTATTTCTACTTCATAACGCTATTTCTACATCATTACGCTATTTCTACGTCATTACGCTATTTCTACATCATTACGCTATTCTACGTCATTACGCTATTTCTACATCATTACGCTATTTCTACGTCATTACGCTATTCTACGTCATTACGCTATTTCTACGTCATTACGCTATTTCTACATCATTACGCTATTTCTTCGTCATTACGCTATTTCTACTTCATTACGCTATTCTACCATCATTACGCTATTTCTACGTCATTACGCTATTTCTACATCATTACGCTATTTCTACGTTATTACGCTATTTCTACATAATTACGCTATTTCTACATCATTACGCTATTTCTACATCATTACACTATTTCTACTATTTCTACATCATTACGCTACAAATTAAGGCCTTAAAATTGTCTTAAATCAGAGCAGAAAGTCTTAAATTCACAAAGTCATGGTATTAAGTTGCATGCATTGCATTGCAAAAAAAAAAATCTATATATACGTCTTTTTGTACTGTTTTTTGTTTAAATTAAGATAAATTTACTTGAGATGCAAATGTAAAGAAAAATGTAATAAAATGAAGTGAACAAAAATCTGTCAAAATTTCTAAATTACGCAGATTTTTCTGAGCCCATTAGTAGATATTTGTTCTTGCTTTAGTCATGAACTTAATTTTGATAAATTTCACAGAAAACAAGACTCCATATTACATGTCATTTTACATCTGAAGTAAATTAGGAATGTTTTTTCTAAACTGTTTTCTGTTGATATCTTACAGTATAAGACATTTCCATATTGTAGTGGTTTTGAGCAAAACGATTCAAGCTTCTTTTTTCTTTTTTTGTGAAATGAATGAAGTGACCGATATCTATTGGAAGATGTATTTTCAAACTCTGAAGTGTTTCTCCATAAACATATATATTTAGAGAACATACTGAGTTCCCTTCAATTTATTTTAAACTTTCCGTTACTTGGTCTTAAATAAGTCTTAAATTGATCGGCAGAAACCCTGCTGATTGTTTTTGAGGTTGTGTTTAAAGTGTCGTGGTTGTGCTGTCGGTGATGTCATCGCTATCCCACAATCCCCTGCAGGAACACATGAAAGGCGCTCCTGTCAAACTCTCTTTTACGCCGTCGTTTCCTCTTTGAAGTCTTTGGCTCCGGATTGTGGCTTGTTGTTCTAGCGCCTCGCGAGTGTGCGCTCGCTCTCCCGCGGCCCGTATTGTTGACTCTTTGTCCCAGAATTCCAGTCGCTCGGATGAAAAACGAACATGTTTTCAGGGTCATTTGCACCCAAAGAGTGTTTGTCTTCGGGGACGAGGCTCTTTGTCTGTCGCTGCTCACTGACCTCATAAAAACTGCACACACACACACACACACACACACCGCAATGATCATGTTCTGTCTCATTTTCCAGCACTAATATATAAACATTGTTACATCGAGACACATTTACTGGAGAAGAAGCATGACTGAAGATATTAAATCTTGAATAATGAAAAATGCATCAAATGAAGTGAGTTTGAGTTTAAAACCAGAACAAAAATCTCCCAATGGAGGCAGAAAAATCATCCTGTTTCCCTTCGAATTACTTCATTTTGATGAATTTTTCAGGAAACAACAACTAGCCCTGATCTCACTCTTCTGTTCTTCTGTTCTTCTCTTCTCTCTTCTTCTCTTCTTCTCTTCTTCCCTTCTTCCCTTCTTCCCTTCTTCCGTTCTTCCGTTCTTCCCTTCTTCCCTTCTTCCTTTCTTCCCTTCTTCCATTCTTCCGTTCTTCTGTTCTTCTGTTCTTCTCTTCTTCTGTTCTTCTCTTCTTCTGTTCTTCTCTTCTTCTGTTCTTCTGTTCTTCTGTTCTTCACTTCTTCTGTTCTTCTGTTCTTCTGTTCTTCTGTAATTCTCTTCTTCTCTTCTGTTCTTCTGTAATTCTCTTCTTCTCTTCTGTTCTTCTCTTCCTCTCTTCTTCTGTTCTTCTGCAATTCTCTTCTTCTGTTCTTCTGTTCTTCTATTCTTCTCTTCTTTTGTTCTTCTCTTCTTCTCTTCTTCTCTTCTTCTGTTCTTCTCTTCATCTGTTCTTCTCTTCATCTGTTCTTCTCTTCTTCTGTTCTTCTGTTCTTCTCTTCTTCTCTTCTTCTCCTCTTCTGTTCTTTTGGTCTTCTTGTCTTCTGTTCTTCTCTTCTTCTGTTCTTCTAGTCTTCTGTTCTTCTGTTCTTCTCTTCTTCTCTTCTTCTCTTCTTCTCTTCTTCTCTTCTTCTGTTCTTCTGTTCTTCTGTTCTTCTGTTCTTCTCTTCTCCTCCTCTTCTGTTCTTTTGGTCTTCTTGTCTTCTGTTCTTCTCTTCTTCTGTTCTTCTGTTCGTCTCTTCTTCTGTTCTTCTG
This sequence comes from Meda fulgida, assembly GCA_030578275.1. NCBI lineage: Eukaryota > Metazoa > Chordata > Actinopteri > Cypriniformes > Leuciscidae > Meda > Meda fulgida. The sequence continues at coordinate 48,175,876 of CM060620.1, forward strand.
TTCTTCTCTTCTTCTCTTCTTCTCTTCTTCTCTTCTTCTCTTCTTCTCTTCTTCTCTTCTTCTCTTCTTCTCCTGTTCTTCTCTTCTTCTCCTGTTCTTCTGTTCTTCTCTTCTTCTGTTCTTCTGTTCTTCTCTTCTTCTCCTGTTCTCCTGTTCTTTTCTTCTTCTCCTGTTCTTCTCTTCTTCTCTTCTTCTGTTCTTCTCTTCTTCTCTTCTTCTCTTCTTCTCCTGTTCTTCTGTTCTTCTCTTCTTCTGTTCTTCTCTTCTTCTGTTCTTCTCTTCTTCTGCTCTTCTCTTCTTCTGTTCTTCTGTTCTTCTCTTCTTCTGCTCTTCTCTTCTTCTGTTCTTCTGTTCTTCTGTTCCTCTGTTCTTCTCCTCTTCTGTTTTTCTGTTCTTCTCTTCTTCTCTTCTTCTGTTCTTCTGTTCTTCTGTTCCTCTGTTCTTCTCCTCTTCTGGTTTTCTGTTCTTCTCTTCTTCTCTTCTTCTCTTCTTCTCTTCTTCTCTTCTTCTCTTCTTCTCTTCTTCTCTTCTTCTCTTCTTCTCTTCTTCTCTTCTTCTCTTCTTCTGTTCTCCTTTTCTTCTTTTCTTCTGTTCTTCTGTTCTTCTGTTCTTTTGTTCTTCTGTTCTTCTGTTCTTCTGTTCTTCTATTCTTATCCACTTCTCTTCTTTTGGTCTTCTTGTCTTCTGTTCTTTTCTTCTTCTGTTCTTCTGTTCTTCTCTTCTCTTCTTCTCTTCTCTTCTTCTCTTCTTCTCTTCTTCTGTTCTTCTCTTCTTCTGTTCTTCTGTTCTTCTGTTCTTCTCTTCTTCTCTTCTTCTCTTCTTCTGTTCTTCTCTTCTTCTTTTCTTCTCTTCTTTTGTTCTTCTCTTCTTCTGTTCTTCCATTCTTCTGTTCTTCTGTTCTTCTCTTCTTCTCCTCTTCTGTTCGTTTGGTCTTCTGTTCTTCTGTTCTTCTGTTCTTCTGTTCTTCTGTTCTTTTGTTCTTTTGTTCTTCTCTTCTTCTCTTCTTCTCTTCTTCTGTTCTTCTGTTCTTCTGTTCTTCTCTTCTTGTTCTTCTCGTCTTCTCTTCTTCCGTTCTTCTGTTCTTTTGTTGTTCTCTTCTTCTCCTCTTCTGTTCTTTTGGTGGTCTGTTCTTCTCTTCTTCTGGTCTTCTCTTCTTCTCTTCTTCTGTTCTTCTGTTCTTCTCTTCTTCTGTTCTTCTCTTCTGTTCTTCTGTTCTTCTGTTCTTCTCTTCTTCTGTTCTTCTGTTCTTCTGTTCTTCTGTTCTTCTGTTCTTCTGTTCTTCACTTCTTCTGTTCTTCTGTTCTTTAATTTTTCTGATTTCTTTTGTTTTAATTTCTTCTATGTAAAGCACTTTGAATTACCATTGTGTATGAAATGTGCTATATAAATAAACTTGCCTTGCCTTGCCTTGCCTTCTGTTCTTCTGTTCTTCTGTAATTCTCTTCTTCTCTTCTGTTCTTCTGTTCTTCTCTTCTTCTCTTCTTCTGTTCTTCTGTTCTTCTGTTCTTCACTTCTTCTGTTCTTCTGTTCTTCTGTTCTTCTGTTCTTCTGTAATTCTCTTCTTCTCTTCTGTTCTTCTGTAATTCTCTTCTTCTCTTCTTCTGTTCTTCTCTTCCTCTCTTCTTCTGTTCTTCTGTAATTCTCTTCTTCTGTTCTTCTGTTCTTCTATTCTTCTCTTCTTCTATTCTTCTCTTCTTGTGTTCTTCTCTTCTTCTCTTCTTCTCTTCTTCTCTTCTTCTCTTCTTCTCTTCTTCTCTTCTTCTGTTCTTCTCTTCTTCTGTTCTTCTTTTCATCTGTTCTTCTCTTCTTCTGTTCTTCTCTTCTTCTCCTCTTCTGTTCTTTTGGTCTTCTTGTCTTCTGTTCTTCTCTTCTTCTGTTCTTCTGTTCTTCTGTTCTTCTGTTCTTCTCTTCTTCTGTTCTTCTCTTCTTCTGTTCTTCTCTTCTTCTGTTCTTCTGTTCTTCTGTTCTTCTGTTCTTCTCTTCTTCTGTTCTTCTGTTCTTCTCTTCTTCTGTTCTTCCGTTCTTCTGTCCTTCTGTTCTTCTCTTCTTCTCCTCTTCTGTTCTTTTGGTCTTCTGTTCTTCTCTTCTTCTGGTCTTCTGTTCTTCTCTTCTTCTGTTGTTCTCTTCTTCTCTTCTTCTGTTCTTCTGTTCTTCTCTTCTTGTTCTTCTCTTCTTCTGTTCTTCCGTTCTTCTGTTCTTTTGTTCTTCTCTTCTTCTCCTCTTCTGTTCTTTTGGTGGTCTGTTCTTCTCTTCTTCTGGTCTTCTGTTCTTCTCTTCTTCTGTTCTTCTGTTCTTCTGTTCTTCTGTTCTTCTCTTCTTCTGTTCTTCTCTTCTCTTCTTCTGTTCTTCTGTTCTTCTCTTCTTCTCTTCTTCTCTTCTTCTCTTCTTCTCTTCTTCTCTTCTTCTGTTCTTCTGTTCTTCTCTTCTTCTCTTCTTCTCTTCTTCTCTTCTTCTCTTTTTCTGTTCTTCTCTTCTTCTGTTCTTCACTATATATTATGAATATATTTTGAATCCAAAACATGAGCTGCTTATAATATCCTGTTTGTCTTGCAAGCTGATTGGCTGAGACGGCATGTGTGGGCCGGATGAAGCTGTCAAACAAAGCGCAGTCACTTTACGTTAGTGCGACGCTGATTCTGTCTGTCAGCAGGAATATTTGCCTGAAGCCGAAGAGAAAGATATCAGACGCGAGGATCAGACTAACGTGGAGCGACATGGACACCCACATCACAACTACACAACATCACAACTACACAACCCTGCATTCCTCTGTTAGTCGCGTTACCACACGCAATCAGATCCTGACAAGAACCGCCCACTTAGAATCAGATAAGACACAAAATATCATTAGAGCCCAAGACTTTGAAACATCTTCTGCAAATGTGTGTGTGTGTCTGAGTGTGTCTGTGTGTATTCTCATAATATTTGACAGCCTGCAGCTGTTTCCTGTGAGAGACACACTGTGTGTGTGTGTGTGTGTGGGTCTGAGTGTGTCTGAGTGTGTCTCTGTGTGTGTCTGTGTCTGTGTGTCTGAGTATATTGTTATGTGTGTGTGTCTGAGTATGTGAGTGTGAGTGTATGTGTGTGTGCCTGAGTGTGTCTCTGTGTGTGTGTGTCTGAGTATGTTGGTGTATGTGTGTGTGTGTGTGTGTGTGTGTGTCTCTCTGAGTATATGAGTGTGTGTCTGAGTATCTGAGTGTAAGTGTGTGTGTGTGTGTGTTTGTATGTGTGTGTGTGTGTGTGTGTGTGTGTATGTGTGTGTGTGTGTGTGTGTGTCTGCAGGGAGTCTGGAGCCGCGTCTGTCAGGAGGACGTTTAACATGTTGATGTTGAAGCTGCTAATGCGTGCGGCAGACGAATGTTTATGGCTGTTAGACGGAGTTTGAGCTGCTTTTAGTGATGGTTGTTGATCTGGAGACGAAACTCTGAGATAAAGAATCTCCACAGGGACTGAGAATAAAGCAGACGGCGAGACCTATAGAAATGAAGATGAATGCCCGTTTTGTGTTAGTGTGTGTAGAATTTATGTTTATCCGAAGGTCAGACATGCTGATAATTATTTCAGAGACAAACATTTATTTATTTATTACTCATTTATTTATTTGATCACATTATCATTCGCCCACTATGTGATGAGAGTAAAAGCAGAGAGTAAAACCTCTGAGGGTAAAGCGTGATGTATTCCCAGCCAACAAAAATACATTATAAGAACATTCTGCTAACATTCCTTTTAAGTTATGAAAACATTATTTCTGCATGTTCTCTGAACATTCATGTTTTTTCTTGGTTATGTGAATGTTGAAAGAAGATTTCATTGTTTCATTCTTCAGACATTATGGGAACATTACTTTTGAGTGTTCTCTGAACCTTCTGAAACCAAGTAGCAACCTTTAAATAACATTAGAAAAACGTATATGTTTCAGACCCAACGCTCCATGAAGGATTTGTTCTCGGCGTTTGTCTGAAGCCTCAGCTCACGTCAGGCGCTGCTTTACTCTGCCGCTTAAACACAAGCCGGGCATCGTGGGAAAGTTTCCAGCTTATCAGAGTCCATTCAGAAATACTCGAGCGCTGATGTCATGAACTTCTAAAGTGCGCTGAGAACTTTGGCTCGGTGTGTGTTCCGAACTGGTGGGAAAACAGAGAACAGATGATTTACATTTAATCATTTAGCAGACGCTTTTATCCAAAACGACTTACAAATGAGGAGAACAATAGAAGCAGTTAAACTTACAATAGGGCAACAATATGTAAGTGCCGTGACCAGTCGATATAGAGTAGAATAGAAAGTGTTAGTATTAATGGATCAAATGTTGACAAAAAAATATGTCATCACTCATCAGCCATTTCATGAAAAGGCTTAAGACTCAGGTTGAGTTCGGCAGGTCGTTCCTCAGTCCAGGTGAAGGGCAGTGAAAGTGATTTCATGTCTCTTTGAGCCCTGAGGCACTCCAGTAGCTAGATGATAGCAGTGATGGGAAAAGCCATGTTTCTGAATGACAGATGCTAGTGATGTCATGTAGATGGAGAAGAGAAGCGGTCCCAGCACTGAGCCCTGAGGCACTACAGTAGCTAGACACTCTTAGACACCTCACCCTCCAGGACCTGCTGAGAGGGAAGACCTGAAACACTGGAGCTCCTGAGATGCCCTTCATCATGAGGGTTGACAGGAGGATCTGGTGGTTAACGGTGTCAAAAGCAGCAGCAGATCCAGCAGGATGAGGACTGAGGATTGGGAAGCTGCTCTTGAGTCTCAGAGCTTCAGTAACTGAGAGCAGGGCTGTCTCAGTTGAGTGACGCTCAAACCAGACTGTTTGTTTTCTAGCAGGTTGTTCTGTGTAAGAAAGGCAGAGATTTGGATGAAAATTACTCACTTAAGTGTCTTAGCAATGAATGGACGAAGCGATACCGGACTGTAGTTTTCTAAGTGCTGGATTTAGAGTGGGTTTCTGAAGCAGTGGGGTTATCAGAGCCTCTTAACTGCTGTGGGAAAGATACCAGTGTGAAGAGAGGTGTTGACTGATGATATGAGTAAGTGCAGGTGCAACTGAAGAAGAAAGGGTTTGAAGGAGATGAGGGGAGAGGATCAAGCGGACAGGTTGTAGGTGTTTGGAAAGGATGAGTTTGAAGACTTCTGCGTCTGAGAGATTGGAGGAGGGGAGTGTGTGTGTGTGGGTGTGTGTGTGTGTGTGTGCGTGTGTGTGTGTGTGTGTGTGTGTTTGCTGTTAGGGTGTGTGTGTCAGTTTGTGGTGTGGAAAATTGGCCACTGATGGTGGTGGTTTTTAATTTATGAAGAATGTGTCATCCGCTGTTAGAGTTGGTGAAGGAGGAGGAGGGTTAAGAGAGAAGGAGAGGGTTTTGAAAAGCCTTCCAGAGTCAGCAGAATTGTTAATTTTTGTGGTAGTATGTCATTTTATCAGTAGAGACATTAGTAAAGAAAAAGGAAAGGAGTGATTGATAAAGTCCATCAGTTCATCCAGTCATGCCACTGTTTTCTCCAGAGCTGCTTTACAGCTGAATCAAACTCATTTCATAATTGATAAACTTCACACTGTTATTAAACTGAACAGAATCAACACTGCACTGAATTTATCTGAAGAATCACAGCAGGATTGTTTGGGAAACCTGTTTGAATTCCATTATCATTATTATTTTCATGATTCTGTTCGGTGCAGAAATCACAGAGACCGTTAAATACCTCAGAGTGTTTTCTGTTCCTCCATCGTGACGTTTCGGGGTAATTTCCATCACAAAGCCGAGTTATTGACTTTCATAGGGCTGCAGTACTTTGATATGAACTCACTCTGGTTCCCGTGTGTGTGAATGTGGCCAGTGACCCACAGAACGGACACAACGGAGCCGCGTCACAGCATTCGTTTAGCCCCGTCTTTCTTCCTTCTCACTTTCGGCGCTCTTTCATTCTCCTCCGTGCCGTGATTTAAGGGCCTGAAAGGCTGGAGGAGGGGATGCTGAGCTGAAGCTGCCGGACCCAGCAGATGGAGGGAGGTTTTTGCCGTGGGGTTTGTGAGGCTAGCGGGGTGGCGATAGGCTAATTTGAGCAGCATAAAGCCGGAGAGCTTTCAGATGCAGAGCAGAGGCTTTGATGAGCGCGGGATGAAAGCGACGGCTCTTTGTCCCACACATGAAGGATCCGCCCTCCTCTCTCAGACGAGCCCAAACAATGAGGGACAGCCAGAGTGTCATCGGCACGGATGAAAAGAGCTCAAGTGTGTGTGTGTGTGTGTGTGGGTGTGTGCAAGAATGTGTGTATGTATGTGTGTGAGAGAGTGTGAGTGTGTGTATGTGAGTAAGAGTGAGTGTGTACAAGAATGTGTGTGTATGTGTGTGAGAGCGTGTGAGTGAGTGTGTGTGTGTGTGTGTGTGTGTGTGTGTACAAGAATATGTGTGTATGTGTGTGAGTGTATGTGTGTGTGAGTGATTCTGTGTTTGTATGAGAGTGTGTGTGTGTGATTGTGTGTGTGTGTGTGTGTGTATGAGAGTGAGTGAGTGTGTTTGTGTGTGTGTGTTTGTGTGAGTGATTGTGTGTGTGTGTGTGTATGGGAGTGTGTGTGTGTGTGTGTGTGTGTGTGTG
>CM060620.1:48187466-48212466 GCA_030578275.1 Meda fulgida
AGATGTGATGCTCAACATCTGGAGATGATCAGAAACTGAACTCAGCTCCTCCATAATTATTTTCCCAATAAAGCGTGTTTATGTGTCATGAAGCCTGCGCTTCTCAGCAGGAGGAACAGAGATGGACTTGCCTTGGTTAACCCAGAAACTACACATTTAAATACCTGTGGCAGGAGAATCTGGGACTGTGGTAGTTAAACTCCGCGTTCACATTTTCTTCTTTCTGCTTTAAGTTTCCCTCTGTAAACGAGACGCGCTGAGAAGGTCGGTTTGTATTTGAGCTTCGGTAGACTCAGATTTGGGAGTTTTCAGTGGGAAAGTCTGATGTGTTTGTTGAGTTCTTTCTCCGATCTTTGGTGTGTGTTTTAGTCTGTGATTAGTGAGCAGATCTTCAGGAACACTAGAGGAGCTTTAAAGGAATGCTATAATGCCCTTTTCACAACATGTAAAATAAGTATCTGATGTCCCCAGAGTGTGTGTGTGAAGTTTTAGCTCAAAATACCCCACAGATATTTTTATATAGCATGTTAAAATTGTCACTTTTTGAGGGTGAGATGCAAATGCAAATGAGCTGCTGCTCCCGGCACAGGGGTCGGAGCTTCAAGAGCGTGTGTGTGTGTGTGTGTGTGTGTGTGTGTGTGTGTGTTATTCTGATATAACAACCGGCTGAATGTACATTATTTCTTACTTTAAAAAGTTAAATCAAAATCAACGGCCCTTTATAGCAGGTGTTTGATGTCGTCTAATGAACACTGAACGATCCTCAGGTTCTGTGATCATGAGTTGTGTGTGGCTGTGAGTAATTGCTCCATGAATGACTGTGAAGCTGTTTACGAGCGAGTGGATGAAGAAACACGGTCTGCAAACACTCAGAGACGCTGTGTGTGATGCAGTCGATGTTCAGCTCAATCAGCATATGATTATTATGAAGAACATCACTGAATGTCACGTCAGATGCTGTTGTGTTGATCATCAGCAGGAATAAACTCAGACTGCAGTTCAATTCACAATTCACAGCGCTTTTCACAATACACACCGTTTCAAAGCAGCTTTACAGAAATGCATGAGTCCACGTTACAGTGTAGAGAGATCTGTTATCAGAGGAGACTAAGTTATGCATTTCAGAAATGTAGGTATACAAAATCACAGTAAGCGAAAAATGTATTAAATTAAAGTATGTAGTAATTTAATGCAGAAACAATGAGCTCATTGAAGTAATGAATACTTGTTTGTTAACAAACAAGTTAAGTCAAACGAAGACCTCACACGGTAAACGCTTCAGTGTTCTGTAGCTGGACGAACAAAAGCCCTAAAATCCCACCATCTGGCGTAACTGGAGAATGTGTGTCGTAACAGCTCACGTGACCTTTGACCTCTGACCCCACGCGACCCCGAGCAGCAGCTCATGCACCTGGAACACGGTTTTATGATTTTGCCGGCAGACAAACTCTCTGAAGAGCCTGTGAATGAGAAAGTGCTGCTCGTCCATTTATTAGCGGATGAATGGAGACGGCGGCCGCCCACATGTGCTCTTGCTTTTTCACTTGGATATACGTCACAATAAGCTGAATATGATATATGAAAACAGTGTTCACTTTATTCACATCTTTTGATGGCATTGAAGTTGCGTTGAAGGCTGTGCTGTCAATCACTGGTGCTTGCATGATTATGCTGATCTAAATGTGATTTAAACACAGTCTTGACACGCAACCCTCTGTACATCTGAACATCAGCGCAAATGTTTGTTTTCACTCTGAACTCGTTCCCGCTTCATCTCTCCGAACGATCGGCTCTGCTTTAGTTGGCAGCGCGAGAGACGTAGTGTGTGTGTGCCAAAGATACGCAATCCCACGGGACTTGAACAGAGCCGTGCCACCACACACACTCACACTCACACTCACACTCACACTCACACTCACACTCACACTCACACTCACACTCACACTCACACTCACACTCACACTCACACTCACACTCACACTCACACTCACACTCACACTCACACATACACATACACATACACATACACATACACATACACATACACATACACATACACATACACATACACATACACATACACATACACATACACTCACACACTCACACTCACACACACACACACACACACACACACACACACACACACACACACACACACACACACACACACACACACACACACACACACACACACACACACACACACACACACACACACACACACACACACACACACACACACACACTCACACACACTTACACTTACACACACACACACACACACACACACTCACACACACACACTCACACAGACACATACACTCACACATCTCGCTGTAAATCCAGCACTTTAATGAATAGCTGTAAATTATCTTATCATTCACACTCAGTTTCCAAACGTCCAAAAGCAGACAGTGTTTTTTAACTCCAACAAAAGAAGCTTAAAAACTTCCTCAGAGCTTTTCTTCACATGTGATGCTCATGATCACATCACATTCTCAGACTAAAGAACAGCATATGGGTTTAGTGTGATTAAACAATGACAGAATGTTTGCTTTATTAATCCGTGTCTCTGGTATTTTCTGACACTTCCAGTCCATATCAAGTCTTCGTAGTGAACGTGATCCGTCAGCGTTTCACATCTCAGAGTTACACATCTCAGCGTTACACATCTCAGCGTTTCACATCGCAGCGTTTCACATCTCAGCGTTTCACATCTCAGTGTTTCTCAGCGTTTCACATCTCAGTGTTTCACATCGCAGCGTTTCACATCTCAGCGTTACACATCTCAGCGTTTCACATCTCAGCGTTACACATCTCAGTTACACATCTCAGCGTTTCACATAGAGTTACAAATTTCAGTTACACATCTCAGAGCTACACATCTCAGCGTTTTACATCTCAGCGTTGCACATCTCAGCGTTGCACATCTCAGCGTTACACATCTCAGAGTTGCACATCTCAGTGTTTCACGTCTCAGCGTTTCACATCTCAGTTACACATCTCAGTGTTACACATCTCAGCATTTCACATCTCAGAGTTACACATCTCAGCGTTACACATCTCAGAGTTACACATCTCAGCGTTTCACATCTCAGAGTTACACATCTCAGCTTTTCACATCTCAGCGGTTCACATCTCAGCGTTTCACATCTCAGCGTTACACATCTCAGCGTTTCTCATTTCAGCGTTTCTCATCTCAGCGTTTCACAACTCAGCGTTTCACATCTCAGTTACATATCTCAGCATTACACAACTCAGCGTTTCACATCTCAGCTCAGCGTTTCACATCTCAGTGTTACTCATCTCAGCGTTTCACATCTCAGTGTTACACATCTCAGCGTTACACATCTCAGCGTTTCACATCTCAGGGTTACACATCTCAGCGCTACACATCTCAGCGTTACACATCTCACAGTTACACATCTCAGCGTTTCAAATCTCAGTGTTACACATCTCAGCGTAACACATCTCAGTTACACATCTCAGTGTTTCACATCTCAGCGTTTCACATCTCAGCGTTTCACATCTCAGCGTTACACATCTCAGCGTTTCACATTTCAGTGTTACACATCTCAGCGTTTCACATTTCAGAGTTACACATCTCAGGGTTTCACATATCAGCGTTACACATCTCTGAGTTACACATCTCAGAGTTACACATCTTAGCGTTACACATCTCAGCGTTTCACATCTCAGCGTTTCACATTTCAGTGTTACACATCTCAGCGTTTCACATCTCAGTGTTACCCATCTCAGCTTTTCACATCTCAGTGTTACCCATCTCAGCTTTTCACATCTCAGTGTTACCCATCTCAGCTTTTCACATCTCAGTGTTTCACATCTCAGCGTTTCACATCTCAGTGTTTCTCAGCGTTTCACATCTCAGTGTTTCACATCGCAGCGTTTCACATCTCAGCGTTACACATCTCAGCGTTACACATCTCAGTTACACATCTCAGCATTTCACATCTCAGCGTTACACATCTCAGCGTTACACATCTCAGTTACACATCTCAGCGTTGCACATCTCAGCGTGACACATCTCAGCGTTACACATCTCAGCGTTACACATCTCAGAGTTACACATCTCAGCGTTACACATCTCAGCGTTACACATCTCAGAGTTACACATCTCAGCGTTTCACATCTCAGTGTTACACATCTCAGCGTTTCACATCTCAGAGTAACACATCTCAGCGTTTCACATCTCAGTGTTACACATCTCAGCGTTTCACATCCCAGAGTTAAACATCTCAGAGTTGCACATCTCAGTGTTTCACGTCTCAGCGTTTCACATCTCAGTTACACATCTCAGCGTTACACATCTCAGAGTTACACATCTCAGCGTTGCACATCTCAGCGTTACACATCTCAGAGTTGCACATCTCAGTGTTTCACGTCTCAGCGTTTCACATCTCAGTTACACATCTCAGTGTTACACATCTCAGCATTTCACATCTCAGAGTTACACATCTCAGCGTTACACATCTCAGAGTTACACATCTCAGCGTTTCACATCTCAGAGTTACACATCTCAGTTACACATCTCAGTGTTACACATCTCAGCATTTCACATCTCAGAGTTACACATCTCAGCGTTACACATCTCAGAGTTACACATCTCAGCGTTTCACATCTCAGAGTTACACATCTCAGCTTTTCACATCTCAGCGGTTCACATCTCAGCGTTTCACATCTCAGCGTTACACATCTCAGCGTTTCTCATTTCAGCGTTTCTCATCTCAGCGTTTCACAACTCAGCGTTTCACATCTCAGTTACATATCTCAGCGTTACACAACTCAGCGTTTCACATCTCAGCTCAGCGTTTCACATCTCAGTGTTACTCATCTCAGCGTTTCACATCTCAGTGTTACACATCTCAGCGTTACACATCTCAGCGTTTCACATCTCAGAGTTACACATCTCAGCGTTACACATCTCAGCGTTACACATCTCACAGTTACACATCTCAGCGTTTCAAATCTCAGTGTTACACATCTCAGCGTAACACATCTCAGTTACACATCTCAGTGTTTCACATCTCAGCGTTACACATCTCTGAGTTACACATCTCAGAGTTACACATCTCAGTGTTTCACATCTCAGAGTCACACATCTCAGCGTTTCACATCTCAGCGTTACACATCTCAGTGTTACACATCTCAGCGTTTCAAATCTCAGATTTTCACATCTCAGAGTTACACATCTCAGTGTTTCAACTATCAGCGTTACCCATCTCTGAGTTACACATCTCAGAGTTACACATCTCAGCGTTACACATCTCAGCGTTTCACATTTCAGTGTTACACATCTCAGAGTTACACATCTCAGCGTTTCAAATCTCAGTGTTACACATCTCAGCATTTCACATCTCAGTGTTACACATCTCAGAGTTACACATCTCAGCGTTACAAATCTCAGTGTTACACATCTCAGCGTTACACATCTCAGAGTTACACATCTCAGCTTTTCACATCTCAGCGGTTCACATCTCAGCGTTACACATCTCAGCTTTTCACATCTCAGCGTTTCACATCTCAGCGTTTCTCATCTCAGCGTTTCACAACTCAGCGTTTCACATCTCAGCGTTACACATCTCAGAGTTACGCATCTCAGCGTTTCACATCTCAGCGTTTCTCATCTCAGGCGTTTCTCATATCAACGTTACTCAGCGTTTCTCATCTCAGCGTTTCACATCTCAGCATTTCGTAACTCAGCGTTTCACACTCTAGCATTTCAAGACGTGTGTCCAGATCACGACTGTTGTGATTGTCAATTCTTCTCTAGAGATGCAGGCGGTAGATCTTACTCTTTCACCCTCGAGATAAACTCCATCAGTGCGTTTAACTCCATCAGTGCGTTTAACCGGTAGATTCTGACGAATGAATGCTCTTCTATAGACTCTGGAATTCTCTCTTTCATTATAACTCGGGCATCACGCAGGTTTTCCGTCTTTATAGAGGAGTGTGGAGCGGATCTGCCTTCAGATGTTATCTGTGTTTCTGCCCTCATGTGTGAGGAAAACATCTGGTGTGTTTAGAAGGGGAGAGATCGGCAGGATTTCTGTCATTGTTCAAGTTTTACAAGGATTTATTCAAAATTTTGTTTGTAGATTTACTTTTTTATTCATCTGCGAAGCAGTGGATTTTAATGTGCTCTTGCTGTTCTAATGAATTGTCCATTTTATAATATTTATTTGCAGCTCAAAATCAGGTTCTGGTTCGGGCACTTTGAGTGCGGATTAATGTTTTATTAAGGGAGCTGCTGCTATTTTAATGACATAAGCCGCACTAGTAAATGTGTATACAGGGCCTGAAACTAACTTTTTGCCACACCTGCCAATGGCCAGTGACTTAAAATTGACCAGCCATGAAACAGAGATTAAATCTTATAAAAGTAAGAAAAGTTAAGAGCAGTGAATGATTTTTATTTGTCTTTTGTTGTTTTATTTACACTGAAGTGTCATGAAACCCCTGTTTTATCCTGGTCGTTCACCTCAGAGTTGGAAAAAGACTAACAAAATGTAAAGCTGTGGAAAAGTGTAGAGGGTGGAAAAGGGGAGACAACAACCAATAAAACACAGACCTGCAACACACTCATTATACAGACACGTGTATATTAAAATATGACCTGGGAGAGAAAAAAAGTTGAAGGTTAAAATCTAACTCTATAAAACAAACTGCCAAAATGAGGGAGAAACGCGGAAGAACATTTAAAAGGTCTAATTATAATAATATTTCATTATATTTATGAGCAATATAAAGTCTCTGAACAAATGACGCATCAGTTTAACACAGAAAGAATAAAAGGCTCAGTTGCTTTATATCCATTTTTCTTTGAATTGTCAATCTACATCATTGTCTTCTGTGTATCAGAATAATTGCTCGTGTCGTTGCGTGCATGAGCAGACGTACAGCTGTATCAGTGTCCTTATTTGCACATATATTTCATTTGATGAAGACGTGCACACACACGTCTCTAAACATGTGCTGGTTCATGTTTAGAGAACTAGAGTATATGATATATGTCTATAAGAACTTGAAACGCGCTGCTCCCGTCCGTATATGAACGATATGATCCGCGCGGCGAGCGTTGTTTGACTCATCCGTTCTCATGCTCAGCATGTTGTTTGAATTCTCAGCTGTAATGCGATGATCTCATGCATAATCCAGCGCAGTGATTGGATTGAATGCAGCCAATCACACACTCCGAAGGCTCGTTTCTACCTCACGTTCCCTGACACTGCTTCCACTTTGCTTTTCAACACGGAAGATCGAAATTGCTTAGGAAAAAAAAATTCCACTTATAGATAACATTTATGAGTGGATTTAGTGTTTTCAGTCATGTGCATCCTGTACAAATCTGTTCACATCTCAAGAAATGTGTTTTGGGGTTTCATGACCCTTTAAAAACAGATGGCAGCAGGAATATTACGCTGCTGTCACTTTAAGACACAATGCACGGATCCAATATACTGATACACATGCGTTTCTTTCTCAACTGTTTACGTTTACAGGGACATAACTGACTGTAAACGATTTGACATAATTTTGTTTGAATATGTCTGTACAAATGCCAGAGGATGTGAAAGTCAAACAAAGTTTGTTTCTGCTGTACAGCAGATCTAGAAGAAAATAGCGTTATAGTCCAGTTTAAGTAAGTTCAGTGATGGACAGAGAGCTCAGTTCAGGTGTTTGGACTTCACACACCGTGCACAAGTAATGAAATGAGCTCCTTTCGTGTCTTCTTATGCCTGAATATTTAAATTGTCGAGGCTGAAACTTTCGTGAGGATGCAGCGCTGGCCCGAGTGCCGTTCACAGTAGTTTACATTGATGTTCTCACAATTCTGTATTGTTAATTCATAAAAATGTTGATTCTGTTTCATATACTTTGGTGCTTGGCGAGTGTTCATTTTCGGTCCTGTGTGTGTATGTATATATATATATATATATATATATATATATAAACTCTCAGTTATGATGTGCTGTTGAGTTCAGCGGTTGTTTTCAGTCTCTGCTTCTCCTGTCACTCCAGAACGATTAGATTGCTGACTGACAGCGGGTCGCTCTTCCCCGAACGCAGGACTGATCCCTCAGCTTTCAGGCTCTTCGTGTTAAAGGATGTTAACCGCCCGATGTTAACCGGATGTTCAGCAATAACAAGATTTTGAATTCCCCGTGATTTATGAAGTTTCCTTCATGACTTCAGATTTGGACGGAGGTGCAGCGAGTATTAATGAGAGCGCTGAAATAACACCGGGCGATTTTATTTGGCTTCACTTCTTTGTTGGACTTTATACAGCGTTTGCCTCCAGCTCCACGACTAATAGGAAGAGAAAAAAAGCCAAGACTCGATCTTGCAACAACAACTAACCATTCATTTCACTGTATTACACATCCAGGGTGTGTCCTTGGACAATCTTTGTATCGAACATATTTCCGACTTGTGCATTCATGCATTTTTCTAGTGCATATTTAATGGGAATAGCATTAGACATGCAGCCTTTTACAATGCAGGTCACTCCAGAAATGTGTTCAGATGACTTTGTGAGTTTTATTCTCAGTTCTGAAAATATACAAACTATAGAGTATTTTAAGAATAACAGTTTCCCTTCATGCTGAACTCGTTGCATGAGTCAAAATGCTCATTTTTAGTTTTATTTGCTGTGATGTGGCAGTAAATTATTATTTCACTGGGGTTCTCTCTGGTCCTGTAGATTAAAATCTCATCCACACTGCAAAATAATGCTTTTCTTATTTAAGAGTTTTTGTGTTTTGTTTCCAGTCCAAATATCTAAAAAATCTTAAGTCAAGATTCATTTACTAAAGTAGTAAAACGCCACAAGATATTATGTCTAGTTTTCTGGGGAAATAAATCAAAATGTGAGTTTTTGCTTAAAACAAGCAACATTATCTACCAATGGGGAAAGAAAAATAATATTGTTTCTGTTTGAATTAACATTTTTCTCACCCCATTGGCAGATAATGCTTTTTACAAGCAACAACTCTCTTCATTTTCATTTATTTCCCCAGAAACACGACATAATATCTTATGGCATGTTACTCATCTAGCAAATGCATCTTGATTTAAGAATTTTTATATATTTGGACTGGAAACAAGACAAAAATTCTAACTAAGCAAGCATTATTTTGCAGTATATAGTCCGTGTGCCCTATGGTGTTCAGTTTGCTCGGTATAGTCCTGATCACGGGTCATTTAGGGGTAGTGCAGGAGCCGCGCTGTCCGGGATATTAAATATCAAAGCTCGTTCTCTCAGACACGGGCGAGTCTGAACACTTTCAGCATAATTATCACCTTTACTGAGTTTTGGGGTTTCTTAACTGATGGATCAGACAATAGTCACAGGCTAATGCTTGTGTTCCTCACTTGTAAGTCATTCTGCATTAATGCGTCTGCTGAATGAATACATGTAAATGTAAATCCGTGTCTGTGGACGAAGACAAATGCCGGCCGTGGTTTAGTAAGTCCATAATCTGCCCTTAAGCGGAGGATAAATACTAGACAAATGAGCCGTGAGACGAGCATTAGCTGGAGACATCCTCTCCGGTGTCTGAGTCTCTGTGGTGAAGGAAACGGATCACTGCTTTATTTCTCTTATTGAAAACAGCAGCATCTGCTTAATATTAATATTAATATTCTGCTTAATGACTAGTTCAGACTGTTTGAGCAACGGGTTTCAAATCCTGCTCTTCCTCAGTGTTTCTGTCTGGTTTTCCAGTACTAATATCTAAACATTCTTAAAACCAGATGTATTTACTAAAGTAGTAAAATGCCGTAAGATACTGTCTTGTTTTGTAAAAAAAAAAAAAGAAGAAGTGAGTTCCCTATTGGTCAGTCACTACAACGTAGGTCATGACTGACCGATAGGAATCTCGCTAGAGAGGTGTTCGAGTGAAACTAAACAAGCCAATGCACATCGGCGTGCAATCATTGGCATCCGTTGCACACCCCCGTCTCCGATGTGCATAACGGGCCGCTGGTGAGATCGCACTTCAGCTTTTTGCTTAGGAGCCAAGCACTTCGAGGCCTCTACTGTTTGAAAACTTCAAACTAGCCTTTCTGGACCTCTCCTTCCCGGTGCGGGCGTGACAGCACAGCAGCGCGAGCAGTGTTTCTCTCTCTCTCTGTCTGTCTTTTTTGTTTTGAAAACTGAGCAAACTTTTTTAAGATGACGTTCTATCTGTGTGTTTCTGGATGTGGTCGTCACCTGGGGTCGCGGGACTCTGCGTCTGGGCCTCGTACACGCTGAGGCAGCGTTCGTGGATGAGTCATGCACCCGTGGGAGGATGACCATCTCAGAGCTGCGGTCGAGACTCTCGTTCCTGCAAAGGGCCCGGCGTCCTCACAAGTTTCAGACCATCCACTCCAGTACAGTGAGAGCAGCCGATGCCCACCGCAGTGATTGCAGTCCTACTGGTCCCTCCAGTCGATATGAGGTCAGGGCACTACAGCCCTACTTCATTGTACCCAAGAAAGATGGTGGGTTACGACCGATCTTGGATCTGCAAATTTTGAATCGGAGCCTCCACAAGCTACCGTTCAAAGTGCTCACGCAGAGACGCATTTTTGAATGCATCCACCCCCGAGATTGGTTTACAGCGATCGACCTGAAGGACACGTACTTTCACGTCTCGATTCTTCCTCGACACAGGCCATTTCTGCGCTTTGCGTTCGAGGGTCGAGCATATCAGTACAAAGTCCTACCAAAGTCTCGGTTACATAGCCTAACCCTAACCCTGAGGGAGGTAACGGAGACGTAGGTCCCGTCGCCACATCTGCTGCCGCCAGCGTTAAATAACCGTGCTGCGAGGGAGGGAACGGAGATGTAGGTCCCGTCGCCACATCTGCTGCCGCCAGCGTTAAATACATTCGCTGCGAGGGAGGGAACGGAGACGTAGATCCCGTCGCCACATCTGCTGCCGCCAGCGTTAAATACCCGCGCTGCGAGGGAGGGAACGGAGACGTAGGTCCCGTTGCCACATCTGCTGCCGCCAGCGTTAAATACCCGCGCTGCGAGGGAGGGAACGGAGACGTAGGTCTCGTCGCCACATCAGCTGCCGCCAGCGTTAAATACCCGCGCTGCGAGGGACGGAACGGAGACGTAGGTCCCGTCGCCACATCTGCTGCCGCCAGCGTTATATACCCGCGCTGCGAGGGAGGGAACGGAGACGTAGGTCCCGTCGCCACATCTGCTGCCGCCAGCGTTATATACCCACGCTGCAAGGGGGGTAACGGAGACGTAGGTTCCGTCGCCACATCTGCTGCCGCCAGGGCTATATACCCGCGCTGCGAGGGAACGGAGACGTAGGTCCCGTCGCCACATCTGCTGCCGCCAGCGTTATATACCCGCACTGCGAGGGAGGGAACGGTGACGTAGGTCCCGTCGCCACATCTGCTGCCGCCAGCTTTATATACCCGCGCTGCGAGGGAGGGAACGGTGACGTAGGTCCCGTCGCCACATCTGCTGCCGCCAGCGTTATATACCCGCGCTGCGAGGGAGGGAAAGGAGACGTAGGTCCCGTCGCCACATCTGCTGCCGCCAGCGTTATATACCCGCGCTGCGAGGGAGGGAACGGAGACGTAGGTCCCGTCGCCACATCTGCTGCCGCCAGCGTTATATACCCGCGCTGCGAGGGAGGGAACGGAGACGTAGGTCCCGTCGCCACAAATGCTGCCGCCAGCGTTATATACCCGCGCTGCGAGGGAGGGAAGGGAGACGTAGGTCCCGTCGCCACATCTGCTGCTGCCAGTGTTAAATACCCGCGCTGCGAGGGAGGGAACGGTGACGTAGGTCTTGTCGACACATCTGCTGCTGCCAGCGTTAAATACCCGCGCTGCGAGGCTGCCCAGCGGATGCCAATGATTGCACGCCGATGTGCATTGGCTTGTTTAGTTTCAGTCGAACACTCTCTAGCGAGATTCCTATGGGTCAGGCATGACCTTCGTCTCCGTTCCCTCCCTCAGGGTTACCATATGTAACCGAGACGTTTTCGCTTAAAACAAGCTAAATTATCGGACAATGGGAATTAAACGAAAACAAGATTTTTCTTGGCAGATCATTTTATTTGTTTTAGGCAAAAACTCCCCAGAAAACAAGACTTAATGTCTAATGGTATCTTATTCATCTAGTAGCCTAAATGCTTTTTGCTTTATCAAAGTATTTAAAGTAAGAATATAATTCTGAATTGCAGTGTAGTGACAATAAAGAATCTTGAATCTTGTTTGTCCATATTTGACCCAAATTTGGGGTGAAACAATCGAAAAAATTTTCGAGTGTAGTTATTGTTGTCAATCACTGTGTTCATCAGCAGAGGTGTGTGTTCATCAGCAGAGGTGTGTGTTCATCAGCAGAGGTGTGTGTGTTCATCAGCAGAGGTGTGCGTGTTCATCAGCAGAGGTGTGTGTGTGTTCATCAGCAGTGTGTTCATCAGCAGAGGTGTGTGTGTGTTCATCAGGAGAGGTGTGAGTTCATCAGCAGATGTGTGTGTTCAGGGAGATTTCCACACACCGGCGCGTTTATTTACCCAGCACGCACCTCTCCGCTCCAGCTCAACTTCTCTAATATAAATATGACGGCGTATGGAAAAGAAGCAGAGCATTTGCTCTAATAATTGGAGTGAAGGCTGAAGCACACAGGCGTCTTTCTGGACTCTGAAAGGACGTGTGTGTGTGTGTGTGTGTGTGTCCGTCCGTGTGTGTGTGTCCGTCTGTGCGCGTGCTTCCGTGTGTGTGTG
The DNA here is from genome assembly GCA_030578275.1 of Meda fulgida. Taxonomy (NCBI): domain Eukaryota; kingdom Metazoa; phylum Chordata; class Actinopteri; order Cypriniformes; family Leuciscidae; genus Meda; species Meda fulgida. The sequence goes on from CM060620.1 coordinate 48,200,231, forward strand.
TGTCAGCATGAATGCGCTCAGTTTAACGCAGAGCCGACGGCCCCTTAAGAAAACAAGCACTAAAAGCCTGAGCTCAGGAAGTTGTGAATAAAAGCTTTCGGTGGCGTTCGCGTATCTCAGCCGTCCATCAGCGACACACGACACACACTCCCGTGGTCGACTCACACCCGATCAATACGGCCTTTCAGCGGTGTGTCTTCTACCTGATGATCTGGGTAATATTCAGAATGTTCTGATGTAATCTGACCTCTGAACTGCAATGCCTGAATCATAATCATAATCATAATCACACACTGTTGGCTGGCCAGAGCAGAACTGAGTCACGAGGGTTTTCCTCCGTTCCTTCACTGTCGCCTGTCATTAGTTGGAGACATTTAATTTAATATTCAACATTATTGCTCTCCTGCATTGACAGCATTATATGAGAACTGAGCTGAGCTAGACGATGACATCACGCTTTACCCCAGAGCGGCTATAAATATATAAAACTAAATTAATAACTTTTTCACAACAAAATGAAGCATCGCTGAACCTACTTAAGCTGGACTGACGCTATTTTCTTCTGGAAACAAACTTTGTTGCACTATTTCCCTGTTATCTCTGTGAAGCTGCTGTGAAACTCTGTGCTGTATAAAGCGCTGCATAAATAAAGTAACTCGACGACGATAAAACTCGAGCTTAAAGTCCCCATGAAATCAAAACGGACAATTCTGAGTTCAGAAACTGACGGTCGAGTGTTTGTGTTGCAGGTCATTTTCTGGGAAACAACACCGTGATTGACGTTTTACGGCGTGAAGGCTATGAGGTGGAACACACACCCGCTGGACAGCCGCTCCCCAGGTCTCACACACACACACACACACACACACTCTCTCTCTCTCTCTCTCTCTCTCTCTCTCTCTCTCTCTCTCTCTCTCTCTCTCTCTCACACACACACTCACACTCTATTCAAATTAATTAACCAAGCATTAATACATTGATCAGCCCTACCAAACGTGGATGTTTTTTCCACTAAGAAACAAACATTGTTATGTTATTTGATTGATACTGTGAAGCTGCTTTGATGCAATTTATATTGTGAAAAGCGCTATATAAATACACTTGACTTGACACTCACACACACACACACACACACACACACACACACACACACACACACACACACACACACACACACACACACACACACACACACACACACACACACACACACACACACACACACACACACACACACACACCCACACACACACACACACACAGTGGCTTTGTGAAATGAATGGATTGGCAGATTGAAGGAGACACTGGAAACCTGAGGTCCGGAAAGTTCTGTTATATAAATGTGCAGTTTTGGCTCAGCCGCTCATTTGCATCCGAGCGTTTGTGATACATTCCTGCGATGCTTTAACAGCCAGTGAGCAGGAGCAGATGTGCAGAACAACTAATGCGTGTGTGCGTGTGTGCGTGTGTGCGTGTGTGTAGGAGGTCAGGAGAGCTGCAGCCGTTCCTGCACGAGAGTCTCCAGGAGGACGAGGAGCTTCTGCTGGCCGAGAGTCTGATGGAGAAGCTGGAGCACAAGCTGAAGAAGAAGCGCAGGAACAAGCAGAAGAAACACAGCCATCGCCAGTTCAACGACCTCTGGGTGCGAATGGAGGACAGGTGAGACACACACACACACTCACACACACACTCACATGTTGTGTTTTCCTGTTTTATGGGGACTTTCCATAGACATAATGATTTTTATACTGTACAGACTGCATATTCTATTCCCTTACACTAACCCTATCCCTAAACCTACCCATCACAGGAAACATTCTGCATTTTTACATTTTCAAACAACATCACTTAGTATGATTTATAAGCTGATTTCCTCATGGGGACCAAAAAATGTCCCCACACGAACAAGGATTTCGGATATTGCCATCCTTGTGGGGACATTTTGTCCCCATAACGTGGGTTTACCAGGCCACACACTCACACACACTCACACACACTCACACACACTCACACACACTCACACACACTCACACACACTCACACACACACTCTCACACACTCTCACACACTCTCACACACTCTCACACACTCTCACACACACACATCACACTAGTAGAGTTAGCAGTGTGTTACGACCCTTGTCTCAAGGGAAGCAACAAAAACAAGGGACACACGTAAACCAAATTATAAGCTCAAAAGTAATGTTTAATTAATTAGGAAATAAGCAATTACAATAAAATGTAATCAATTAAAGAAAATCTGTATTCATCAGCAAGATCAGTGTGTAAAGCAAGATGCATGGTTGAATGTGTAATGCAATGTTGAAGTTGAAATGCAAACGCAAAAGATAACAAAATACAATCCTACCAAAGTCCAATACCAAAGTCCCCTCTCGCTTGGCTCAGTCGGTGATGTCTTAAGAGGGCACCTAAGAGTCTAAGGCACGGTCCACATCTCTAAGGCACGGCCCACATCTCCAAGGCACGGTCCACATCTCCAAGGCACGGTCCACATCTCTAAGGCACGGTCCACATCTCTAAGGTACGGTCCACATGGTCCACATCTCTAAGGCACGGTCCACATCTCTAAGGCACGGTCCACACGGTCCACATCTCTAAGGCACGGTCCACACGGTCCACATCTCTAAGGCACGGTCCACATCTCTAAGGCACGGTCCACATCTCCAAGGCACGGTCCACATCTCTAAGGCACGGTCCACATCTCTAAGGTACGGTCCACATGGTCCACATCTCTAAGGCACGGTCCACATCTCTAAGGCACGGTCCACACGGTCCACATCTCTAAGGCACGGTCCACACGGCCCACATCTCTAAGGCACGGTCCATAGCACGGTCCACATCTCTAAGGCACGGTCCACATCTCTAAGGCACAGTCCACATCTCTAAGGCACGGTCCACTCGGTCCACATCTCTAAGGCACGGTCCACATCTCTAAGGCACGGTCCACACGGTCCACATCTCTAAGGCACAGTCCACACGGTCCACATCTCTAAGGCACGGCCCACACGGTCCACATCTCTAAGGCACGGTCCACATCTCTAAGGCACGGTCCACACGGTCCACATCTCTAAGGCACGGTCCACATCTCTAAGGCACGGTCCACACGGTCCACATCTCTAAGGCACGGTCCACATCTCTAAGGCACGGTCCACACGGTCCACATCTCTAAGGCACGGTCCACATCTCTAAGGCACGGTCCACACGGTCCACATCTCTTAAGGCACGGTCCACATCTCTAAGGCACGGTCCACACGGTCCACATCTCTGAAGGCACGGTCCACATCTCTAAGGCACGGTCACAGGTGTTTCCAGTTGATTGGTGGGCTCAGGTACAAAACAGCAATTCCCAAAACCAACAGCAGTGGTCGCCACAAGTGCGTTTCGCTTACACACACGCCACACGACCACAGCCGAGAATGAAGGTCCTCACACACTGAGTCCACAATTCTCGCATTGCCTCCGAAACGTTCGTCCGTCGTAAAAAAAAAAAAAATCGGATCAGGTTCGTTTTTCTGCGGTTTTTTGCATCCGTATTAGGCATTTGCAGAAGTGTTTTGACAATTCAGAGCCACCAAATGACGAATACAATAAAACGCAAACACAAATTTCGGACTCAGTGTGCAAGGACCTTTAGACTTATTTTACTGCCTTTGATATTGTAATATCGTTTTTGTTAATATTTTGAATTAATTTTAGCTATACTTTTGTCATTTTTTATATATATATATATATATATATTGAATTGGATTTTTTAAATTTTAATTTAAAAATTGTATTCTGTTGTTTTTGTAATTTGTATTAGTTTTTTTTTTTTGTGGAAAATGAGCCCCTTCTTGCTCATCTTCCATATCCCTGTTGCTCTACGCACCTGAAGAAACAGAAAAAAATATTTTTGTCAATATAGCAATAATTTCTTCTAGTTTTTGTTGTTTTTTGAAATATGAGTATATAGTTTTTAGTTCGTTTATTTAGTTTAGGTTATTTTAGTACTTAAGTTGAATTAAGTTAAATAAGACTAAATTATTCATTTAGTTCATTTTTTTAAAAGTAATGAAAATATTTTAATGGTTTATATATTATTCTTTGTTAGGTCATGCATTAACTCACAATGAGCAATGCATTTGTTACCGTATTTATTAACTTTTGTTAAGGTTAGTTAATAAAAACACAACAGTTCATTGTTAGTTAATGTAAGTTCAACTTTTTATTGTAATACTGTATTAGTGAATTTCTAAATGAACATTAACTAAGATTAATAAATCCTTTAGAAGTATGTTTCATTGTTAGGCCATGTAGCCTGAACTATAATGGAACCTTATGGTATTTTTTTCTTAATAAAAAAAGAAAGTTTGTATTAAGTTGTAGTTTTAGTTAGATTTAGTTTTAAGTACTTAAACTGTATCAACTAGCTGAAATCACAGTAAATGTTTATTTTATTTCAAGTAACAAAATGTAGTGTGTGGTGTGAGTAGCCGCGATATTAACGCTGGTCCTGTTCCATAAACAACATCTCAATCTCCAGCAGTGTTTGAGTTACAGGATTTCATGGATCAGTGTCACATTCCTGCAGCTTCTAACAGATTCTGTACATCAGATGACATGTTCTCTGCCGAGCCTGAACCGTGTTCTGGACATTTGCTTGAATTTATGTCCAGAGTCGCCCACGTAATCCTGAAGAACAAAAATATTTCTTTACTAAACAGTTTATGAAAGCGTAGCGAGTGGCGGTTCAGGTCCAGACGCTCAAAACAAACAGAAGTCCTGCATATAGACTTCATTTATCCTGACCCGTGGAGGGAAACACGCTGGCACAAGTGTGAGATCCAGAACTGCGCGCGCTCAGAGATGGTCCTGTGTTGACACAGATGGAGGACGTGAATGAAACTTTATTTATGTTTCCCGTCCGTCTCATGAGTTCTGACAGACTCTAAACCTCCATTTATTTTCCCTCCCTCACGGAAAAGACGGGCGTTTAGTGCGGATTCATATTTCATAAACGCGCAGTTTTCGGCCGGTCACGTGACCGTCGTGGTGTTTGAGCGAAACCATATGTGACTCGGGAGGAATTCTCCTGAAAACACACAAAACCATCTGATGTTTTAGCAGACTCACGTTTCTGTCTTCAATTTGGCCCAGAACCGATTCCTTCACATTTCCCTGTTCAGAATGAGATTTTTGCCAAATGTTATAAAAAAAAGGTTAATGAATCATTAGATGGTTATGATGATGAAGGCATGTTGTTTTTGCTCCATGATTCCATGCACTGCAAACATCATGTTCTTCCTCAGTGTTTCCGTCTCGTTATACAGCACTAATATCTGGATATTCTAGAATCAAGATACATTTACTGGAGAAGCAGCATGACTGAATATATTAAGACTTATTTACTGAAAAAAAATGTATAATAATTCAGTGAGTTTATGATTGGAATAAGAACAAATATCTATGGAAGCTTGGTTCTGCCACAGAATACGACATTTGTTTATATCTCCCAATTATGACTTTATAACACAATTGCAACTTTATATCACACAATTCTGACTTTATAACTTGCAATTGTGAGAAAAAAAGTCAGAATTGTGAGATAAAAAGTCTCAATTTCCTTTTTTATTTTTTATTCTGTGGCGTAAACAAGCTTCCATTAATATCTGTCAATGGAGTCAGAAAAATAATCTTTTTCTTTCACTTTGAATTAAGTTGATTTTTCTAAACCCATATTTGTTCTCATTTAAAGGTGCTATATGTAACTTTTCTACTAAAACGAATCCTTTTTTATTGCCTTTTTTTAAGGGGTTGTAATCACACATTACAATGATCCACTTGTTGAGTTTTGCTATTACCTCTGAAGGCCAGTATTCCTATTTCTATGTGAAGGCTCCGGGTCGGATTTACAGAGCGAAATCCATCGGATGTTACGTGCATGCGCGCTCCCGAGCCTCTCTCCTTTTTGTAGAGGGTCAGGGAATTACGTCCGGTCAAAGGCACACGTTTTTCGGCTTATATCTCGGTCAATCTTTGATGAATATTCCCAAGACTCCTCCTCTCCCGAATTTGAGCTCTCTGGGTCTTCGCGTTCCAGAGATACGAGAGATTTTCTTCGTAAATCGTGACGTCACCGGCGTCCGCAATTTTGCAGCGCGCCCGATGGTTTTCGGCTAATATCTCCGCGAAAACACCACCAAAAATTATGGAACTTATATGGTTCTTTTCACATGATGCTCAGTGCTCACCGAATCCGTCAAGTATTCACAGAGATATTTGTTTAATAGACGGTATTGCTTATGAGTTCGAGCACGAGTGCTCTTTTAAAAATTGGTTGCAGTCTAAAACATCACCGCTAGCGGCCGCTAAATCTACATATAGCCCCTTTAAGCATAAATTCATTTCATTCTCTCTCTCTCCCTCTCTCTCTCTCTCTCCCTCTCTCTCTCTCTCTCTCTTGCTCTCTCTCTCGCTCTCTCTCTCAGTGTGACGGCCGAAGCTCCGCCCCCTCTCGTCCGCATCATCAACGGTTACATCACTGTGCAGACACACCCACAGGAGCACGGCAGAGCCAATCACGACAGGACGTTATCAGGCTCCTCCTCCTCGTGGACAAGCCCCGCCCTCATGGCTCTGAGTGTTCCGATTATCATACGCCTGCTTTTATAATATCTGGAGTCACACACACTGATCCTGAACCACTTCCGGTTCAGTCTGGACAAATGCAGAAATCTGAAAAATAAACTCTTCAATTTGTTTCTTCAATTCCAGAAGAATCATTTCCATGTAAATATCAGATGTATCATAGATTTAATTTAGAGTTTTTAATAAAGCGCATTCTGTTTGTTTACTTATTTTATATATCTATATAGTTAGTAAGAGTAGTCATTATATTTTTGTGACTAAATCAGCTACTAACAAGCTTATCTGGCCTTAATCATAAAATAGCAGCAAAATCAAAATCTTAGAAATCACAAATCCTTTCCTTCGGTTCATTGACAGTTTATATGAGCAGATTTAATAACATTTTGTGCATTTTCATGAATGAAGCCTGTGTTTATCTGTCTTTTCTATCCGCCAACTTCAACCATTGATGATTGTTTAAATTTGTGTATGACAGAAATGATTCATTTAATTTATTGAATAGATAGTTTTAGTTGTTCTAAATGTGTTTGTTTTGACATCATATTCCTGATATCTGGTGTATGTGACGTTACAGTAATGTGTTTGTCTATGATCTTACAAACAATAAAGTATTTATCTAGTTGAAGGTCCTCCAGATGGAAGATGAATGTAGATGTTTTACAGAGAGAGCCTGAGCTTCACGTCTGTGTCTGTCTCTGGATGTTCTTCATAGCGTCTGGCGGGGTGATTGCTGGTTTCCAATGAAATGTGTGAAAGATGTTTTTGCAGTTTTATTTAAAACTTTAAAGCAGGATGGATTCTAATTGGCTGTTTATCATTCATCAGCTGGGAAAAAATCATTGTAAAGTGATTCCAGCGTTATGGTTCCTCTGTGCCGTTATCGTTATAGTTGTGCTGTGCAATTCTTTTATATTTAGAACTATTTTTAGCACAGTATCTTTATTTATCGTTCTTGGTGTATGGGCCTTAAATCTTTAATTTTTGATTAGAACTAAATCTGAGTTTGGAGACATCCTCGATTAGAAAAAAAAAAGTGAATAATGTTTTAATTATTATGATTTTTACTAATTCTAAAATACCATAATGTGTTGCTCATAATTTAAACATGTATGATGATTGAAAGCTTCATATTTATTTTCTTGGTAGTTATAAATCTAAACATAATAAACACTCCATATAACAGATAAGGAAATATACAGTATATTCCTAAAAGATTTGGGACGTCTGCCTTTACATGAACATGAATTTTAATGACATACCATTCTTAATCCATGGGGTTTATTGTGGAGTTGGCCACTCTTTGCAGCAATAACAGCTTCAACTGAAAAACAACCCCACGACATAATCCCCCCTCGACCAAACAACCCCACGCCATAAACCCCCTCGACCAAACAACCCCACGCCATAAACCCCCTTCACCAAACAACCCCACGCCATAAACCCCCTCCACCAAACAACCCCACGCCATAATCCCCCCTCCACCAAACAACCCCACGCCATAATCCCCCCTCTACCAAACAACCCCACACTATAACCCCCCCTCCACCAAACAACACCACGCCATAATCCCCCCTCCAGCAAACAACCCCACACCATAATCCCCCTCCACCAAACAACCCCACACCATAACCCCCCTCCACCAAACAACCCCAAGCCATAATCCCCCTCGACCAAACAACCCCACGCCATAATCCCCCTCCACCAAACAACCCCACGCCATAATCCCCATCCACCAAACAACCCCACGCCATAATCCCCCCTCCACCAAACAACCCCACACCATAATCCCCCCTCCACCAAACAACCCCCCCCCTCCACAAAGCAGTCAGACAAGAGCTGCTGATGCTTTTATTGCATGTATGTTCTCGGCTCGCTGAAGTCACGGCGCGTTACACGGGTGTTTATTTGTCCAGCGTAATCCCAGAATGCATCAGCTGTCCAGTGGCATCACATCAAACTTAAATCTTCATTACACACCTCAGATAAATACAGTCAAGAATGAGTTTAGGTTCGGATTCCACATGAATGTGTTACAGAATTTCCAGATAGCTATTGATGTGCCGTTATTACCACCGACTTCATGAACGATCAGACGCTGGCGAGGAGTATGAGAAGTGCAGGCCTCATGAATGACTGTTGAACGACAGATCACACAAGAGCGGCTTTGAAACACATTTCTCCAGTTCTACTGGGAAAGAAAACACAGAAGGTTTCAAAGCAAACCTGGTAAATCCCAGAGGTCCAGGAGCTCAAAGAAATGGATGATGCCAGAGAGAACTCGGGTTCACTGAATGAAAGACAGTTCTGGAACTAAAAACTCCTCCTTTTCTCTGCTCGCTTTGTGTGTGCGTTAAACATATGGACTTTAAAGTAGGGCTACTGGAACAAAAACCTTTTACTGTGCCAATCTGGTTTAAAGGACCCTTGAACTTGTCATATTAGACATAATATTATTGGCATAATAGACAATAATTTGGAGCAGCTTTCTGAGCCATCATAGATGATGTGTTAAAGCTCACAAAAGGGCTTGATAGCTGGACTAATGAAATGCAAATTTTAACTGTATCAATTTTTACTGTATCAATGTCTTTTTGGTCCTTTGAACTTCACATATTGGACAGTAAACACTAAATCCACCTGTTTGTTCATGACACATATACACAGAGAGAAAAGCTGCCTAACAGTGTTGGGGAAAGTTACATTGAAAAGTAATGCATTACAATATTGCGTTTCTCAAGGTAACGCAATATCCCAAGGTTTTTCTCTCCATTCTGTCACTGATGGAGTTTTGCTTCCTTGCCACTGTTGCCTTGGCTTTTGGCTTGCTTAGTTGGGGACATTTAAATATTCAACAATATTATTGATTTGCCTTACTGAAGGTGGGTGATGATGCAATTTTCTTCTAGAAACAAACTTTGATGTATTATTTTCTTGTTATTACTGTGAAGCTGCTTTGATACAATCTGTATTGTAAAAAGCACTATATGAATAAAGGTGACTTGACTTGACTACTCCCTTAAAAAGTAACTAATCCCGTTACTTAGAGAACTTTTTTAGAAAAGTAATGAGTTACATTACTTTTTTCCACCTGGACTGGGCTTGTTTTTGTATAACAAAAAAGTTGTATTTTTGGGCAAATGTACAGACCCTTTCACACCAAAAGTGAAATAATAATCCTCAGACTAAAGGAAATACAGATTTACGTGTGGTAGAGGTAGAGTACAGTATAGGTAGAGTACAGTAGATGTAGAGTACAGTAGAGGTAGGGTACAGTAGTGTACAGTACAGGTAGAGTACAGTAGATGTAGAGTACAGTAGAGGTAGAGTAGAGGTAGAGTACAGTAGAGGTAGAGTACAGTAGAGGTAGTAGAGTACAGTAGAGATAGAATATAGAAGAGATAGAGTACAGTAGAGATAGTAGAGCACAGTAGATGTAGAGTACAGTAGAGGTATCAGAGTAAAGTAGAGGTAGTAGAGGTAGTAGAGTACAGTAGAGGTAGAGAACAGTAGAGGTAGTAGAGTACAGTAGATGTAGAGTACAGTAGAGGTAGTAGAGTACAGTAGTGGTAGTACAGTAGAGGTAGAGAACAGTAGAGGTAGTAGAGTACAGTAGATGTAGAGTACAGTAGAGGTAGTAGAGTACAGTAGTGGTAGTACAGTAGAGGTAGAGAACAGTAGAGGTAGTAGAGTACAGTAGATGTAGAGTACAGTATATTAGATGTAGAGTACAGTACAGTAGATGTAGAGTACAGTAGATGTAGTACTGTAGTGGAGTTTTTTGGTTCCTTGCCACTGTTGCCTTTGGCTTGCTCAGTTGGGGATATTCAAATTAACTAACCAAGAACTAATACCATTGATCAGCCCTACCAAACGTGGATGTTTTTCCACTAAGAAACAAACATTGTTATGTTATTTGATTGATACTGTGAAGCTGCTTTGATGCGATTTGTTTTGTGTAAAGCGCTATATAAATACACTAGTAGAGTACAGTAGATGTAGAGTACAGTAGAGGTAGAGTACAGTAGTGTACAGTAGAGGTAGAGTACAGTAGTGTACAGTAAAGGTAGTGTACAGTAGATGTAGAGTACAGGAGAGGTAGACTACATTAGAGTGCAATAGTGTACAGTAGAGGCAGAGTACAGTAGAGGTAGAACACAGTAGAGGTAGAACACAGTAGAGGAAGAGTACAATGGTGTACAGTAGAGGTAGATTAAAGTAGAATTAGAACACAGTAAAGGTAGAGTAGAGGTAGAGTACAGTAGAGGTAGAACACAGTAGAGGTAGAGTAAAGTAGAGGTACAACACAGTAGAGGTAGAGTACAGTAGACGTAGAACACAGTAGAGGTAGAACACAGTAGAGGTAGAACACAGTAGAGGTAGAGTAAAGTAGAGCTAGAACACAGTAGAGGAAGAACACAGTAGAGGAAGAACACAGTAGAGGTAGAACACATTAGAGGTAGATTAAAGTAGAGGTAGAACACAGTAGAGGTAGAACACAGTAGAGGTAGAGTAAAGTAGAGGTAGAACACAGTAGAGCTAGAACACAGTAGAGGAAGAACACAGTAGAGGTAGAACACAGTAGGGGTAGAACACAGTAGGGGTAGAACACAGTAGGGGTAGAACACAGTAGGGGTAGAACACAGTAGGGGTAGAACACAGTAGGGGTAGAACACAGTAGGGGTAGAACACAGTGGAGGTAGAACAATGTAGAAGTAGAACACAGTAGAGGTAGAGTAGAGGTAGAGTAGAGGTAGAGTACAGTAGAGGTAGAACACAGTAGAGGTAAAGTAGAGGTAGAACACAGCAGAGGTAGAACACAGCAGAGGTAGAACACAGTAGAGGTACAGTAGAGGTAGAGTACAGTAGAGGTAGTAGAGTACAGTAGTGTACAGTACAGTACAGTGACTATAAATATCAGTTGCATGAAACTTGATTAACATGACATGAAAACGACAGTAAATTCATAAACAACAGCAGATATGATTTACCAGCTAAATACATGAAACAAACATTATATCTCTGCCTTTTCTGCTGATGTTCACGCCGTAAAATCTTCATATTTCCACAACAAGATCAACAGCGCCTCTAACACACGTTCACTGTTCAAGACATTCAACTCTCTCCTCTGTCCACCTCAACCACCACCCACCTCCTCGCTAACTGCTGATGATTTTGCTAACTTCTTCACTAACAAAACTACAACTATCAGCAGTCAGTTCTCAGCTTCACACACACAGGAACACAGACTAACCTCTCCCACAGCCAACAACCTTCTCTCCTCCTTCACTCCACTAACCGAGGATGAAGTATCTAAACTTCTCCTCTCTAGTCATCCTACCACCTGCCCTCTGGACCCCATCCCCTCACACCTTCTACAAGCAATCTCTCCCACACTTCTTCCAGCTCTCACACACAGCATCAACTCATCCCTCCACACTGGCATTTTCCCTACAGCATTCAAGCAGGCTCGGGTAACGCCACTGCTTAAAAAACCAACGTTAAACACATCACTTTTAGTGAATTACAGACCTGTCTCTCTCCTACCATTCATTGCGAAAACACTTGAACGAGTTGCTTTCAACCAAGTAT
>CM060620.1:48219966-48284966 GCA_030578275.1 Meda fulgida
CACCGCATCACACGGATCATGTGACTGCATCACTCGATCATGTGATCGCATTACTCTGATCATGTGACCGCATCACACCGCATCACACGGATCATATGAACGCATCACTCGATCATGTGACCGCTTCACACCACATCACACGGATCATGTGACTGCATTACTCGGATCATGTGACCACATCACACCGCATCACACGGATCATGTGACCGCATCACACCGCATCACACGGATCATGTGACTGCATCACTCGATCATGTGACCGCATAACTCGGATCATGTGACCGCATCACACGGATCATGTGACCGCATCACACCGCATCACACGGATCATGTGACTGCATCACTCGATCATGTGACCGCATAACTCGGATCATGTGACCGCATCACTCGGAAGAAGAGGAAGAAGAAGAAGAAGAGGAAGAAGTAGAAGAAGAAGAAAGAGGGAGAGGATGAAGAAGAAAAAGAAGAAAAAGAAGAAGAAGAGGAATAGGAAGAAGAAGAGGAGGAAGAACAAGAAGAAGAGGAGGAAGAACAAGAAGGAAGATGAGGAAGAAGAGGAGGAGAAAGAAGAAGATGAGAAAGAGGAAGAGGAAGAAGGAGGAAGAAGAAGAAGAAGAAGAAGAAGGAGAAGAAAGAAGGAGGAAGAAGGAGAAGAAGGAGAAGAAGAAGAAGGAGAAGAGGAAGAAGAAGAAGAAGAATCACTCCGCATCACACGGATCATGTGACCGCATCACTCGATCATGTGACCTCTTCACTCCGCATCACTCGAATCATGTGACCGCATCACTCAAATCATGTGACCGCATCACTCAAATCATGTGACCGCATCACTCCGCATCACTCGAATCATGTGACCACATCACTCGATCATGTGACCGCATCACTCGATCATGTGACCGTATCACCCGATCATGTGACCGCATCACCCGATCATGTGACCGTATCACTCGGATCGTGTGACCGTATCACTCGGATCGTGTGACCGCATCACACCGCATCACACGGATCATGTGACCGCATCACTCGATCATATGACCGCATAACTCGGATCATGTGACCGCATCACACCGCATCACAGGGATCATGTGACTGCATCACTCGATCATGTGACTGCATCACTCGATCATGTGACTGCATCACTCGATCATGTGACTGCATCACTCGATCATGCGACCGCATCACTCGGATCATGTGACCGCATCACTCGGATCATGTGACCGCATCACTCGGATCAGGTGACCGCATCACTCGGATCAGGTGACAGCATCACACGGATCAGGTGACTGCATAACTCGGATCATGTGACTGCATCACTCGATCATGTGACCGCATCACACCGCATCACACGGATCATGTGACTGCATAACTCGGATCATGTGACTGCATCACTCGATCATGTGACCGCATCACACCGCATCACACGGATCATGTGACTGCATAACTCGGATCATGTGACCGCATCACTCGATCATGTGACCGCATCACACCGCATCACACGGATCATGTGACTGCATCACTCGATCATGTGATCGCATTACTCTGATCATGTGACCACATCACACCGCATCACACGGATCATATGAACGCATCACTCGATCATGTGACCGCTTCACACCACATCACACGGATCATGTGACTGCATTACTCGGATCATGTGACCACATCACACCGCATCACACGGATCATGTGACCGCATCACTCGATCATGTGACCGCATCACTCGGATCATGTGACCGCATCACTCGGATCATGTGACCGCATCACTCGGATCATGTGACCGCATCACTCGGATCATGTGACCGCATCACTCGCCTGGACATGTTCACATGTTCTGGCTGTTCATTCACACAATAACAGTGTCTGGAGCTCGAGAACACACACTCTGAAACAGGATCTAAGGCACAAGGTTTAGATTTTCTTTTAAAAAGTTATCATCTCCGTGTAAACTTCAAAAACACTAATCTGTGTAAACGGTGACGCATGCACACGCGTATCACGTGTACAGTCTATAGGTAATTTACTGCATATCAATAAAGCTTAAAAATATATCTAAATTACGACATATGCTCTCATTAAATGCGGAACAATTAGTTCATGCTTTCATGACATTAAGACTAGATTATTGTAATGCTCTACTGGGTGGTTGCCCTGCATGCTTAATAAATAAACTACAGCTGGTCCAAAACGCTGCAGCTCGAGTTCTTACTAGAACCAGGAAATATGACCATATTAGCCCGGTTCTGTCAACACTGCATTGGCTGCCTATTAAACATTGTATACATTTTTAAATATTGTTGATTACTTACAAAGCACTAAATGGTTTAGCTCAGCAGTGCTTGAGCGAGCTCTTAACGCATTATAGTCCTTCACGTCTATTGCGATCTCAAAATTCGGGCCAGTTGATAATACCTAGAATATCTAAATCGACTGCTGGCGGTAGATCCTTTTCCTATTTAGAACCAAAACTTTGGAACAGTGTTCCTACCATTGTCCGGGAAGCAGACACACTCTGTCAGTTCAAAGCTAGACTAAAAACACATCTCTTTGACCTAGCATACACATAATATATTATAGACTTCTATAATTCAATGTTAGGCTGCATAGATTAGGTCAGCCGGAACTGGGAACACTTCCCTTAAATCCTGATGTACTCGTTACATCATCATAAGAAGAATGGCATCTACGCTAATTTTAGTGTCTTTGTTTATCCCGAGGTTTTCCCGCAGCCGACCGGATCCAGGCCGTAGCCAGATCTGACTAGAAGCTTTGCCTGGACCCGATGACAACGCAGTGCTGAAGTGCCAACTAGCCTCTCCCTATGGAGGATCCCTTTCCCACTCTACAGATAAAACGTTGTGATTCCGGTTCGCGTACCCACCCCGAAGTGATAAAATAAAACAAAATTCTGTATCAAATTACAGTTACTGTAAATCCGGCCTCTAGTTCATAAACGCCAGAGGAGAACTGGCCCCCGACTGAGCCTGGGTTCTCCAAAGGTTTTTTTTTTCTCTCCATTAAGTCACCTGATGGAGTTTTAGGACACCAGTAGGTCACCTGATGGAGTTTTAGGACACCAGTGGGTCACCTGATGGAGTTTTAGGACACCAGTAGGTCACTTGATGGAGTTTTTCGGTTCCTTGCCACTGTTGCCTTTGGCTTGCTCAGTTGGGGATATTCAAATTAATTAACCAAGCATTAATACCATTGATCAGCCCTACCCAACGTGGATGTTTTTTCCACTAAGAAACAAACATTGTTATGTTATTTGATTGATACTGTGAAGCTGCTTTGATGCAATTTATATTGTGAAAAGCGCTATATAAATACACTTGACTTGACTTAAAGCTGCTTTATGGTCCGTGAAGAGCCGTATCCACTGATCTAAAGCATCGCTGGGAAACGAGTGTATAGAACTTATTCAGCAACTCCAGTGATTTATGATAGAAATGTTCCAGCAATGGTCATATAATGGCCTGATAATAAGCACAGACCTGTTCACTCATGAGCGCTGTCTTCTTCACCAGAAACATCGCTAAGCTACAGAACATGCTATCTGGATATAAAATATAGATTTTTCTTCTTTTAAATTCAGCTAAGATGAGGTATTGCTTATTGGAGCACAAACCTGCACACAGAATCTCTAGAATAGCATTTGCATTGGGAAGGATGCACTATAACTTCATCCTCAAACAAGCTATAGTTAGTCTTACTAGGTCAAACTAAACATGATCATATAAAAAAAAAAATTTAATCATTGAGCGTTTCCACATTTGGCTCCTAAACTCTGGAATCGCCTTCCTGATGATGTCCGGGTCTCAGCCTCTCCCAGTTTACATCTACATTACAGACGCATCTCAAGCTTTCACATAATACTGCAGTAATATCAGATGCTCTCCTCGAAGCCTCGCGAGAACATGAGCAAACGCCTCCCAGATGCAGCCCAACAACTCCGACAGGCATCTCTGGGAGATCTCTTCACTAGTGTGTGCAGGACACTTACGTCAGTGAGGAGAGCAAAATAAAGTGACATATTATACCCAAATATTCTTCATACAGTCACTACCAGTAACATTTATAAACATTTGAAACTAAAAATGATTCCGCCACTTTGAGCTGATCATGTTTTCTTCAGTGTTTTTCTGTAACTGCTAATGCTCTTTTACACACAGACTAGACAACAACATGAAGCATTGCTTGCTCACTGGTTGAGCTGAACTGGTATCATCTAATAGTGTAGTTAAATTTACCAGCTGATATTCATCATAATTCATGTGTGAGAGTCTAACAGAAGGACGGACAAAACCAGTGGAATATCATAACTCTGAGTTCTGGCATATTTATTACCATTTTCTAAACTATAGCGAATAAACTGATAATGTGAGACGTTGAAGGAGTCTGAATAAATGATGGTTTGACTGTATATTCAATCAACTGGTAAATCAAGCAATCGAAGAATCACTTCTCTAAAGACTAAACAACAAATATGGCAAAATGCCCAAATAAACACTTGCAGTAAATGTGTGACCTAATTGCAGGAACATGTCATAACCCAGAGGATAGAATACTCCACTTGAATTAAACAATGGAAATGAGCAATCATTTACAAACCAGACACAGCCCAGCGGATAAAACCAGTGGATCTCACTCACCGCTTCCTCTGGGAGTGCTGGAGGAATCCTGAACATGTGAGGTGGGGCTGAAGTCCTCTGGAGTCTCTGCTTTACAAGACACACTTTTATAGCTGACCTGGAGCCCTTACACAACTACACACCGCCCGGGTGCAGAAGATCTCACTGGGCAAGCATTGCATCTCCAAACACAGTTCATCATGCAGTTCATGCGTTCTTCCCGTGAGAAACACCTTTTCTGATCCTCCTGAACACATCTACACTCATCTATTCAGGATAAGATAGGACTGGATTCATCTGCTCTGGTTTCTGTCGTTATTTGGAGATGAGAACTTCACAAACTGCTTGAGTAAAACCAGATCCGAGTCAGGAAGGCACTGGTTTTATCTTTCAAGGAGGTTTTCTGGAAGTTTTCTTTTGGGGTTTCTGGACGCTCTGCAGGATCTTGTCCAGGTTGCCACACTCACATTTAAATAACTTTCAAATCAGTAACAAAATCAGACAATAAATGTTCCATGTTTCTATCCGCAATCTGATAAGATTCCTGCAACTGTTCACAGCAGAAGCCACTTAATCAATCACAAACAGCAGCCAATCAGAAGCCACATAATCACAAACAGCAGCCAATCAGAAGACACATTATCACAAACAGCAGCCAATCAGAAGCCAAATAATCTGTATTTTACTATAGAAATGAAGGTGACTTGACAAATAATAAACATGACAATAATCTAACATATAGTGTAAACATATTGAACAAATATAGACTACAACAAATAAGAAAGGAAAATATAGTATTATATATAAATTAATAATACAAGTAAAAGAAAGAAATTAATATAAACAGAAAAAAGAACTGGGGCAGTTCAAGTTCATCACGGTGCGCAGCGTTTTGCTACGGTTTCCGGGTTGAACAGCTGAGGATATTAGAAGACATGTTTGTCGTAAGTTTTATTGTAAAACTATAGGATATCAACATAATGATGTAGTTGTTTATATTTGTAGTTTTATTGCAAGTGTATGACACTTTCATATAGAAATAAACGATGGTAATTAAGTGCTTTCCCTAAAAATGAGAAAGAAAACACAGGGTATTAAAACAGTATGAAATACAAGTAAAGTCAGTATGTGAGGCTAAATAGATGTGTTTTAGCCTGCATTAGGTCAGATGTGTGCTTCAGTTCCAGCAACCCTTCACTCGACTGGGATGTTCTCTGTGTTCTGGGCGGCGAGTGCAGTAACGGTGACATCGGGCATATTTTGTAGTATTAAACACATATATACCGACTTCATCAGGCTCCGAAAATTCTTCACAGAGAACACAAAGAATGGCCTTCTCAGCTGCCGTAGTTGGAACTCTTGCGTCATCAGAACAGTGTGTTCAACTAGGGTGACCATATTTTGATTACCAAAAACCAGGACACTCGGCCCGGCAATGAGATACTCAAATGATGGACTAAACAGGACGTTTGGTCACCCTAGTTCAACGCATCACCGTTTCTGTTTAAAAAGCGCTGTGCAGTGAACGCAGGCTGAACGCAGAACAGGTCTGAGATCATCATTGTGAACAGCAGAGCCTCACATACAGACCTAGTGCGTTTTACTATTTTCAACCCAAGTAGTGACTAAATATAATTTTTTATATCTTTCTGAAATAACAAAAAGATGGGGTTTCCTTTTGTCCATTTTTGTTTATGTTATTTCCCCATAATCAAACAAATATTAACAATGAAGGCCATATTTGGTGGTAATCTATGTCTATTAAAATAAAAGATATTTTTCAGAAAAATAAACTTTCATTCCTGAACATTTACAAAGAAAACATTCTAAATCTACCCAAAACATTTTGCTATGAATGCAATAAAAAATAAGTGGACATAATTTTCTTTCTCAGTCCCACAGAAATCGCAAAAACATCTACATCAGCACGAAACCTGAGAGTGTATTAAACACCATCACTGAATGACATCACTTCCTCTGGAATCTGAAGAGCTGATGCATTGCTTTGGTTTATTTGAACCGTAATGATCAGATAAGCTGAATCCCACAGAACAGAGACGTGTGTGTGTGTGTAGCTCGTCTCACCTGTGCTGTCGTCAGAACAGAGACGTGTGTGTGTGTGTGTGTAGCTCGTATCACCTGTGCTGTCCTCAGAACAGAGACGTGTGTGTGTGTGTAGCTCGTCTCACCTGTGCTGTCGTAAGAACAGAGACGTGTGTGTGTGTAGCTCATCTCTCCTGTGCTGTCGTCAGAACAGAGACGTGTGTGTGTGTAGCTCGTCTCACTTGTGCTGTCGTCAAAACAGAGACGTGTGTGTGTGTAGCTCGTCTCTCCTGTGCCGTCGTCAGAACAGAGACGTGTGTGTGTGTGTGTGTGTGTGTGTGTGTGTGTGTGCAGCTCGTCTAACCTGTGCTGTCGTCAGAACAGAGACGTGTGTGTGTGTGTGTGTAGCTCGTCTCTCCTCTGCTGTCGTCAGAACAGAGACGTGTGTGTGTGTAGCTCGTCTCACCTGTGCTGTCGTCAGAACAGAGACGTGTGTGTGTGTGTAGCTCGTCTCTCCTGTGCTGTCGTCAGAACAGGGACGTGTGTGTGTGTGGCTCGTATCACCTGTGCTGTCGTCAGAACAGAGACGTGTGTGTGTGTGTGTGTGTGTAGCTCGTCTCACCTGTGCTGTCGTCAGAACAGAGACGTGTGTGTGTAGCTCGTCTCACCTGTGCTGTCGTCAGAACAGAGACGTGTGTGTGTGTGTGTGTGTGTAGCTCGTCTCTCCTGTGCCGTCGTCAGAACAGAGACGTGTGTGTGTGTAGCTCGTCTCTCCCGTGCTGTCGTCAGAACAGAGGTGTGTGTGTGTGTGTGTAGCTCGTCTCTCCTGTGTTGTCGTCAGAACAGAGACGTGTGTGTGTGTGTAGCTCGTCTCACCTGTGCTGTTGTCAGAACAGAGACGTGTGTGTGTGTAGCTCGTCTCTCCTGTGCTGTCGTCAGAACAGAGACGTGTTTGTGTGTGTAGCTCGTCTCTCCTGTGCTGTCGTCAGAACAGAGACGTGTGTGTGTGTAGCTCGTCTCACCTGTGCTGTCATCAGAACAGAGAAGTGGGTGTGTGTGTAGCTCGTCTCACCTGTGCTGTCGTCAGAACAGAGACGTGTGTGTGTGTAGCTCGTCTCACCTGTGCTGTCGTCAGAACAGAGACGTGTGTGTGTGTAGCTCGTGTCACCTGTGCTGTCGTCAGAACAGACGTGTGTGTGTGTAGCTCGTCTCTCCTGTGCTGTCGTCAGAACAGAGACTTGTGTGTGTTTGTAGCTCGTCTGTCCTGTGCTGTCGTCAGAACAGAGACGTGTGTGTGTCTGGAGCTCGTCTCTCCTGTGCTGTCGTCAGAACAGAGACGTGTGTGTGTGTAGCTCGTCTCACCTGTGCTGCTGTCAGAACAGAGACTTGTGTGTGTTTGTAGCTCGTCTGTCCTGTGCTGTCGTCAGAACAGAGATGTGTGTGTGTGTAGCTCGTCTCACCTGTGCTGTCGTCAGAACAGAGACGTGTGTGTGTGTAGCTCGTCTCACCTGTGCTGTCGTCAGAACAGATACGTGTGTGTGTGTAGCTCGTGTCACCTGTGCTGTCGTCAGAACAGACGTGTGTGTGTGTAGCTCGTCTCTCCTGTGCTGTCGTCAGAACAGAGACTTGTGTGTGTTTGTAGCTCGTCTGTCCTGTGCTGTCGTCAGAACAGAGACGTGTGTGTGTGTAGCTCGTCTCTCCTGTGCTGTCGTCAGAACAGAGACGTGTGTGTGTGTGTAGCTCGTCTCTCCTGTGCTTTCGTCAGAACAGAGACGTGTGTGTGTGTGTGTGTGTGTAGCTCGTCTCACCTGTGCTGTAGTCAGAACAGAGACGTGTGTGTGTGTGTTTGTAGCTCGTCTCACCTGTGCTGTCGTCAGAACAGAGACGTGTGTGTGTGTGTAGCTCGTCTCTCCTGTGCTTTCGTCAGAACAGACACGTGTGTGTGTGTGTGTAGCTCGTCTCTCCTGTGTTGTCGTCAGAACAGAGACGTGTGTGTGTGTAGCTCGTCTCTCCTGTGCTGTCGTCAGAACAGAGACGTGTGTGTGTGTGTAGCTCGTCTCACCTGTGCTGTCATCAGAACAGAGACGTGTGTGTGTGTGTTTGTAGCTCGTCTCACCTGTGCTGTCGTCAGAACAGAGACGTGTGTGTGTAGCTCGTCTCTCCTGTGCCGTCGTCAGAACAGAGACGTGTGTGTGTGTGTAGCTCGTCTCACCTGTGCTGTCGTCAGAACAGAGACGTGTGTGTGTGTGTTTGTAGCTCGTCTCACCTGTGCTGTCGTCAGAACAGAGACGTGTGTTTATGTGTGTAGCTCGTCTCTCCTGTGCTGTCGTCAGAACAGAGACGTGTGGGTGTGTAGCTCGTCTTTCCTGTGCCGTCGTCAGAACAGAGACGTGTGTGTAGCTCGTCTCACCTGTACTGTTGTCGGAACAGAGATGTGTGTGTGTGTGTGTGTGTGTAGCTCGTCTCTCCTGTGCTGTCGTCAGAACAGAGACGTGTGTGTGTGTAGCTCGTCTCACCTGTGCTGTCGTCAGAACAGAGACGTGTGTGTGTGTGTGTAGCTCGTCTCACCTGTGCTGTCGTCAGAACAGAGACGTGTGTGTGTGTGTGTGTGTTTGTAGCTCGTCTCACCTGTGCTGTCGTCAGAACAGAGACGTGTGTGTGTGTGTGTGTGTGTGTTTGTAGCTCGTCTCACCTGTGCTGTCGTCAGAACAGAGACGTCTGTGTGTGTAGCTTGTCTCTCCTGTGCTGTCGTCAGAACAGAGACGTGTGTGTGTGTGTAGCTCGTCTCACCTGTGCTGTCGTCAGAACAGAGACGTGTGTGTGTGTGTGTAGCTCGTCTCTCCTGTGCTGTCGTCAGAACAGAGACGTGTGTGTGTGTGGCTCGTCTCACCTGTGCTGTCGTCAGAACAGACACGTGTGTGTGTGTGTGTGTGTGTAGCTCGTCTCACCTGTGCTGTCGTCAGAACAGAGACGTGTGTGTGTAGCTGGTCTCACCTGTGCTGTCGTCAGAACAGACACGTGTGTGTGTGTGTGTAGCTCGTCTCACCTGTGCTGTCGCCAGAACAGAGACGTGTGTGTGTAGCTGGTCTCACCTGTGCTGTCGTCAGAACAGAGACGTGTGTGTGTGTGTAGCTCGTCTCACCTGTGCTGTCGTCAGAACAGAGACGTCTGTGTGTGTGTAGCTCGTCTCACCTGTGCTGTCGTCAGAACAGAGACGTTTGTGTGTGTGTGTAGCTCGTCTCTCCTGTGCTGTCGTCAGAACAGAGACGTGTGTGTGTAGCTCGTCTCACCTGTGCTGTCGTCAGAACAGAGACGTGTGTGTGTGTGTGTGGCTCGTCTCACCTGTGCTGTCGTCAGAACAGACACGTGTGTGTGTGTGTGTAGCTCGTCTCACCTGTGCTGTCGTCAGAAAAGAGACGTGTGTGTGTAGCTGGTCTCACCTGTGCTGTCGTCAGAACAGAGACGTGTGTGTGTGTAGCTCGTCTCACCTGTGCTGTCGTCAGAACAGAGACGTGTGTGTGTGTGTAGCTCGTCTCTCCTGTGCTGTCGTCAGAACAGAGACGTGTGTGTGTGTAGCTCGTCTCTCCTGTGCTGTAGTCAGAACAGAGACGTGTGTTTGTGTAGCTCGTCTCACCTGTGCCGTCGTCAGAACAGACAAGTGTGTGTGTGTGTGTAGCTCGTCTCACCTGTGCTGTCGTCAGAACAGAGACGTGAGTGTGTAGCTGGTCTCACCTGTGCTGTCGTCAGAACAGAGACGTGTGTGTGTGTAGCTCGTCTCTCCTGTGCTGTCGTCAGAACAGAGACGTGTGTGTGTGTAGCTCGTCTCTCCTGTGCTGTAGTCAGAACAGAGACGTGTGTGTGTGTAGCTCGTCTCTCCTGTGCCGTCGTCAGAACAGAGACGTGTGTTTGTGTAGCTCGTCTCACCTGTGCTGTCGTCCGAACAGAGACGTGTGTGTGTGTGTAGCTCGTCTCACCTGTGCTGTCGTAAGAACAGAGACGTGTGTGTGTGTAGCTCATCTCTCCTGTGCTGTCGTCAGAACAGAGACGTGTGTGTGTGTAGCTCGTCTCACTTGTGCTGTCGTCAAAACAGAGACGTGTGTGTGTGTAGCTCGTCTCTCCTGTGCCGTCGTCAGAACAGAGACGTGTGTGTGTGTGTGTGTGTGTGTGTGTGTGCAGCTCGTCTAACCTGTGCTGTCGTCAGAACAGAGACGTGTGTGTGTGTGTGTGTAGCTCGTCTCTCCTCTGCTGTCGTCAGAACAGAGACGTGTGTGTGTGTAGCTCGTCTCACCTGTGCTGTCGTCAGAACAGAGACGTGTGTGTGTGTGTAGCTCGTCTCTCCTGTGCTGTCGTCAGAACAGGGACGTGTGTGTGTGTGGCTCGTATCACCTGTGCTGTCGTCAGAACAGAGACGTGTGTGTGTGTGTGTGTGTGTGTGTGTGTAGCTCGTCTCACCTGTGCTGTCGTCAGAACAGAGACGTGTGTGTGTAGCTCGTCTCACCTGTGCTGTCGTCAGAACAGAGACGTGTGTGTGTGTGTGTGTGTGTGTAGCTCGTCTCTCCTGTGCCGTCGTCAGAACAGAGACGTGTGTGTGTGTAGCTCGTCTCTCCCGTGCTGTCGTCAGAACAGAGGTGTGTGTGTGTGTGTGTAGCTCGTCTCTCCTGTGTTGTCGTCAGAACAGAGACGTGTGTGTGTGTGTAGCTCGTCTCACCTGTGCTGTTGTCAGAACAGAGACGTGTGTGTGTGTAGCTCGTCTCTCCTGTGCTGTCGTCAGAACAGAGACGTGTTTGTGTGTGTAGCTCGTCTCTCCTGTGCTGTCGTCAGAACAGAGACGTGTGTGTGTGTAGCTCGTCTCACCTGTGCTGTCATCAGAACAGAGAAGTGGGTGTGTGTGTAGCTCGTCTCACCTGTGCTGTCGTCAGAACAGAGACGTGTGTGTGTGTAGCTCGTCTCACCTGTGCTGTCGTCAGAACAGAGACGTGTGTGTGTGTAGCTCGTGTCACCTGTGCTGTCGTCAGAACAGACGTGTGTGTGTGTAGCTCGTCTCTCCTGTGCTGTCGTCAGAACAGAGACTTGTGTGTGTTTGTAGCTCGTCTGTCCTGTGCTGTCGTCAGAACAGAGACGTGTGTGTGTCTGGAGCTCGTCTCTCCTGTGCTGTCGTCAGAACAGAGACGTGTGTGTGTGTAGCTCGTCTCACCTGTGCTGTCGTCAGAACAGAGACGTGTGTGTGTGTAGCTCGTCTCACCTGTGCTGTCGTCAGAACAGATACGTGTGTGTGTGTAGCTCGTGTCACCTGTGCTGTCGTCAGAACAGACGTGTGTGTGTGTAGCTCGTCTCTCCTGTGCTGTCGTCAGAACAGAGACTTGTGTGTGTTTGTAGCTCGTCTGTCCTGTGCTGTCGTCAGAACAGAGACGTGTGTGTGTGTAGCTCGTCTCTCCTGTGCTGTCGTCAGAACAGAGACGTGTGTGTGTGTAGCTCGTCTCTCCTGTGCTTTCGTCAGAACAGAGACGTGTGTGTGTGTGTGTGTGTGTAGCTCGTCTCACCTGTGCTGTAGTCAGAACAGAGACGTGTGTGTGTGTGTTTGTAGCTCGTCTCACCTGTGCTGTCGTCAGAACAGAGACGTGTGTGTGTGTGTAGCTCGTCTCTCCTGTGCTTTCGTCAGAACAGACACGTGTGTGTGTGTGTGTAGCTCGTCTCTCCTGTGTTGTCGTCAGAACAGAGACGTGTGTGTGTGTAGCTCGTCTCTCCTGTGCTGTCGTCAGAACAGAGACGTGTGTGTGTGTGTAGCTCGTCTCACCTGTGCTGTCATCAGAACAGAGACGTGTGTGTGTGTGTTTGTAGCTCGTCTCACCTGTGCTGTCGTCAGAACAGAGACGTGTGTGTGTAGCTCGTCTCTCCTGTGCTGTCGTCAGAACAGAGACGTGTGTGTGTGTGTAGCTCGTCTCACCTGTGCTGTCGTCAGAACAGAGACGTGTGTGTGTGTGTTTGTAGCTCGTCTCACCTGTGCTGTCGTCAGAACAGAGACGTGTGTTTATGTGTGTAGCTCGTCTCTCCTGTGCTGTCGTCAGAACAGAGACGTGTGGGTGTGTAGCTCGTCTTTCCTGTGCCGTCGTCAGAACAGAGACGTGTGTGTAGCTCGTCTCACCTGTACTGTTGTCGGAACAGAGATGTGTGTGTGTGTGTGTGTGTGTAGCTCGTCTCTCCTGTGCTGTCGTCAGACCAGAGACGTGTGTGTGTGTAGCTCGTCTCACCTGTGCTGTCGTCAGAACAGAGACGTGTGTGTGTGTGTGTAGCTCGTCTCACCTGTGCTGTCGTCAGAACAGAGACGTGTGTGTGTGTGTGTGTGTTTGTAGCTCGTCTCACCTGTGCTGTCGTCAGAACAGAGACGTGTGTGTGTGTGTGTGTGTGTGTGTGTTTGTAGCTCGTCTCACCTGTGCTGTCGTCAGAACAGAGACGTCTGTGTGTGTAGCTTGTCTCTCCTGTGCTGTCGTCAGAACAGAGACGTGTGTGTGTGTGTAGCTCGTCTCACCTGTGCTGTCGTCAGAACAGAGACGTGTGTGTGTGTGTGTAGCTCGTCTCTCCTGTGCTGTCGTCAGAACAGAGACGTGTGTGTGTGTGGCTCGTCTCACCTGTGCTGTCGTCAGAACAGACACGTGTGTGTGTGTGTGTGTAGCTCGTCTCACCTGTGCTGTCGTCAGAACAGAGACGTGTGTGTGTAGCTGGTCTCACCTGTGCTGTCGTCAGAACAGACACGTGTGTGTGTGTGTGTAGCTCGTCTCACCTGTGCTGTCGCCAGAACAGAGACGTGTGTGTGTAGCTGGTCTCACCTGTGCTGTCGTCAGAACAGAGACGTGTGTGTGTGTGTAGCTCGTCTCACCTGTGCTGTCGTCAGAACAGAGACGTGTGTGTGTGTGTAGCTCGTCTCACCTGTGCTGTCGTCAGAACAGAGACGTGTGTGTGTGTGTGTAGCTCGTCTCTCCTGTGCTGTCGTCAGAACAGAGACGTGTGTGTGTGTGTGTGGCTCGTCTCACCTGTGCTGTCGTCAGAACAGACACGTGTGTGTGTGTGTGTAGCTCGTCTCACCTGTGCTGTCGTCAGAAAAGAGACGTGTGTGTGTAGCTGGTCTCACCTGTGCTGTCGTCAGAACAGAGACGTGTGTGTGTGTAGCTCGTCTCACCTGTGCTGTCGTCAGAACAGAGACGTGTGTGTGTGTGTAGCTCGTCTCTCCTGTGCTGTCGTCAGAACAGAGACGTGTGTGTGTGTAGCTCGTCTCTCCTGTGCTGTAGTCAGAACAGAGACGTGTGTTTGTGTAGCTCGTCTCACCTGTGCCGTCGTCAGAACAGACAAGTGTGTGTGTGTGTGTAGCTGGTCTCACCTGTGCTGTCGTCAGAACAGAGACGTGAGTGTGTAGCTGGTCTCACCTGTGCTGTCGTCAGAACAGAGACGTGTGTGTGTGTAGCTCGTCTCTCCTGTGCTGTCGTCAGAACAGAGACGTGTGTGTGTGTAGCTCGTCTCTCCTGTGCTGTAGTCAGAACAGAGACGTGTGTGTGTAGCTCGTCTCTCCTGTGCCGTCGTCAGAACAGAGACGTGTGTTTGTGTAGCTCGTCTCACCTGTGCTGTCGTCCGAACAGAGACGTGTGTGTGTGTAGCTCGTCTCTCCTGTGCTGTCGTCAGAACAGTGACGTGTGTGTGTGTGTAGCTCGTCTCTCCTGTGCTGTCGTCAGAACAGAGACGTGTGTGTGTGTGTAGCTCGTCTCACCTATGCTGTCGTCAGAACAGAGACGTGTGTGTGTGTAGCTCGTCTCTCCTGTGCTGTCGTCAGAACAGAGACGTGTGTGTGTGTGTAGCTCGTCTCTCCTGTGCTGTCGTCAGAACAGAGACGTGTGTGTAGCTCGTCTCACCTGTGCTGTCGTCAGAACAGAGACGTGTGTGTGTAGCTCGTCTCACCTGTGCTGTCGTCAGAACAGAGACGTGTGTGTGTAGCTCGTCTCTCCTGTGCAGTCGTCAGAACAGAGACGCGTGTGTGTGTGTAGCTCGTCTTTCCTGTGCTGTCGTCAGAACAGAGACGTGTGTGTGTGTGTAGCTCGTCTCTCCTGTGCTGTCGTCAGAACAGAGACGTGTGTGTGTGTAGCTCGTCTCACCTGTGCTGTCGTCAGAACAGAGACGTGTGTGTGTAGCTCGTCTCACCTGTGCTGTAGTCAGAACAGAGACGTGTGTGTGTGTGTTTGTAGCTCGTCTCACCTGTGCTGTCGTCAGAACAGAGACGTGTGTGTAGCTCGTCTCACCTCTGCTGTCGTCAGAACAGAGACATGTGTGTGTGTAGCTCGTCTCTCCTGTGCTTTCGTCAGAACAGAGACGTGTGTGTGTGTAGCTCGTCTCACCTGTGCTGTCGTCAGAACAGAGATGTGTGTGTGTGTGTGTAGCTCGTCTCTCCTGTGCTGTCGTCAGAACAGAGACGTGTGTGTGTGTGGCTCGTCTCACCTGTGCTGTCGTCAGAACAGACACGTGTGTGTGTGTGTGTAGCTCGTCTCACCTGTGCTGTCGTCAGAACAGAGACGTGTGTGTGTAGCTGGTCTCACCTGTGCTGTCGTCAGAACAGAGACGTGTGTGTGTGTAGCTCGTCTCTCCTGTGCTGTCGTCAGAACAGAGACGTGTGTGTGTGTGTGTAGCTCGTCTCTCCTGTGCTGTCGTCAGAACAGTGACGTGTGTGTGTAGCTCGTCTCTCCTGTGCTGTCTTCAGAACAGAGACGTGTGTGTGTAGCTCGTCTCTCCTGTGCTGTCGTCAGAACAGAGATGTGTGTGTGTGTGTAGCTCGTCTCACCTGTGCTGTCGTCAGAACAGAGACGTGTGTGTGTAGCTCGTCTCACCTGTGCTGTCGTCAGAACAGAGACGTGTGTGTGTGTGTAGCTCGTCTCTCCTGTGCTGTCGTCAGAACAGAGATGTGTGTGTGTGTGTAGCTCGTCTCACCTGTGCTGTCGTCAGAACAGAGACGTGTGTGTGTAGCTCGTCTCTCCTGTGCTGTCTTCAGAACAGAGACGTGTGTGTGTAGCTCGTCTCTCCTGTGCTGTCGTCAGAACAGAGATGTGTGTGTGTGTGTAGCTCGTCTCACCTGTGCTGTCGTCAGAACAGAGACGTGTGTGTGTAGCTCGTCTCACCTGTGCTGTCGTCAGAACAGAGACGTGTGTGTGTAGCTCGTCTCACCTGTGCTGTCGTCAGAACAGAGACGTGTGTGTGTAGCTCGTCTCACCTGTGCTGTCGTCAGAACAGAGACGTGTGTGTGTAGCTCGTCTCACCTGTGCTGTCGTCAGAACAGATACGTGTGTGTGTGTAGCCAGTGTTGGTAACGTTACTTTAAAAAAGTAATTAGTTATAGTTACTCACTACTTGTTCCAAAAAGTAACTGAGTTAGTAACTGAATTACTCTATAATAAAAGTAACTCGTTACCAGGGAAAGTAACTATTTGCATTACTGTTAAAAAAGACAGTTTTTTTTAGCAGTTTTCACAAGTCAGTTGAACTTAGTAGAACAGAAGTAGTGCTTATATTGCACCTTGAAAATCCCAACCTATCATTGGATTGCTCCTGACTCGCCATCTCTGCTGCTTCATCGAATCTCTGTTTAGCTGTTGTGTGTGTGTGTGTGTGGCGCTTGTGCTGGCATGTGTGTAAAAACACTGGATCTGATTGGCTACCAGGAAACATGACTCTGCCTTAGCCAATCATAATCGCATACCTCGTTATTAACGCACCTCCTCACTAGCTGTGTGAGCCACGGGGTGCGTTCGGATTACAATTTATTCAATCAATAGCCTACATAGTAACCTTTACTGTCTATAATAGTAACGCACATAGGCGTCGATTTCGATGGGTACACGTCCCCACCCGATTCCGTCATGAGTCATTTTGTACCCACCGCTTTTTGAAACATTGAGGCACGGATGTTAATACAAATAAATAAAACATCTCCAGTTAGCAGAGCATTCATTTAGTTCGCTATTAAATAAGAGATCTAGCGCTAAAATGTGTTGTTTTTTAAATCAAGCTGAGCGCTCGTTCCCACTGCTATCAGTTGCATGGATAGTTGTTCTCTTGTGGCTCGCGCTGTCACGTACAGTCTTCACTCGGACGCGCGCTTCAATCTATCACCTTTGTGGAGACTAATCCTTTCGGTGAAATCACAAAATAAAATGCACACAAACGTGTCCCTGCTGAACAAATTCAGTTTTGATGAGAGAGAAAAAACAACAACTATAGAAGTGCGGATTCGAAACCGTAATCTCTGACACGCTTGGCAAATGATCTACCACTAGCCCACTTAAAAACTCAAATAACGTTAGCGGATCGATGGATTTATTTACTGGTTGAGCAGAGAGGCTGCACAGTTTGACAACTTAGTATCAGCATTTCTGAAAATGCACGTCCGAATGCGTCTCTGTCCCCAGCACATTTCAAACCAAACTGACGCCCGTGGTAACGCACCGCATTTAACGTCCAGTAACGTTAACGCCGTTGTAACGACGGGAAAAGTAATTAGTTAGATTACCCCCTTACTGAAAAAATAACGTCGTTACCTAACGCCGTTCTTTTAAACGCCGTTATTCCCAACACTGTGTGTAGCTCGTCTCTCCTGTGCCATCGTCAGAACAGGGACGTGTGTGTGTGTAGCTCGTCTCACCTGTGCTGTCGTCAGAACAGAGACGTGTGTGTGTAGCTCGTCTCACCTGTGCTGTCGTCAGAACAGAGACGTGTGTGTGTAGAACGTCTCACCTGTGCTGTAGTCAGAACAGACTAGTGTGTGTAGCTCGTCTCACCTGTGCTGTCGTCAGAACAGAGACGTGTGTGTGTGTAGCTTGTCTCTCCTGTGCCGTCGTCAGAACAGAGACGTGTGTGTGTAGCTCGTCTCACCTGTGCTGTCGTCAGAACAGAGACGTGTGTGTGTGTGTAGCTCGTCTCTCCTGTGCTGTCGTCAGAACAGAGACGTGTGTGTGTGTAGCTCGTCTCTCCTGTTCTGTCGTTAGAACAGAGACGTGTGTGTGTGTAGCTCGTCTCACCTGTGCTGTCGTCAGAACAGAGACGTGTGTGTGTGTAGCTCGTCTCTCCTGTGCTGTCGTCAGAACAGAGACGTGTGTGTGTAGCTCGTCTCACCTGTGCCGTCGTCAGAACAGAGACGTGTGTGTGTAGCTCGTCTCACCTGTGCCGTCGTCAGAACAGAGACGTGTGTGTGTAGCTCGTCTCACCTGTTCTGTCGTCACAACAGAGACGTGTGTGTGTGTAGCTCGTCTCTCCTGTGCTGTCGTCAGAACAGAGACGTGTGTGTGTGTAGCTCGTCTCTCCTGTGCCGTCGTCAGAACAGAGACGTGTGTGTGTAGCTCGTCTCACCTGTGCTGTCGTCAGAACAGAGACGTGTGTGTGTGTGTGTGTGTAGCTCGTCTCTCCTGTGCTGTCGTCAGAACAGAGACGTGTGTGTGTGTAGCTCGTCTCTCCTGTTCTGTCGTTAGAACAGAGACGTGTGTGTGTGTAGCTCGTCTCACCTGTGCTGTCGTCAGAACAGAGACGTGTGTGTGTGTAGCTCGTCTCTCCTGTGCTGTCGTCAGAACAGAGACGTGTGTGTGTAGCTCGTCTCACCTGTGCCGTCGTCAGAACAGAGACGTGTGTGTGTAGCTCGTCTCACCTGTGCCGTCGTCAGAACAGAGACGTGTGTGTGTAGCTCGTCTCACCTGTTCTGTCGTCACAACAGAGACGTGTGTGTGTGTGTGTGTAGCTCGTCTCTCCTGTGCTGTCGTCAAAACAGACGTGTGTGTGTGTAGCTCGTCTCTCCTCTGCTGTCGTCAGAAGAGAGACGTGTGTGTGTAGCTCGTCTCACCTGTGCTGTCGTCAGAACAGACACGTGTGTGTGTGTGTGTGTAGCTCGTCTCTCCTGTGCTGTCGTCAGAACAGAGACGTGTGTGTGTGTAGCTCCTCTCTCCTGTGCCGTCGTCAGAACAGAGACGTGTGTGTGTAGCTCGTCTCACCTGTGCTGTCGTCAGAACAGAGACGTGTGTGTGTGTGTGTGTGTAGCTCGTCTCTCCTGTGCTGTCGTCAGAACAGAGACGTGTGTGTGTGTAGCTCGTCTCTCCTGTTCTGTCGTTAGAACAGAGACGTGTGTGTGTGTAGCTCGTCTCACCTGTGCTGTCGTCAGAACAGAGACGTGTGTGTGTGTAGCTCGTCTCTTCTGTGCCATCGTCAGAACAGAGACGTGTGTGTGTGTGTAGCTCGTCTCACCTGTGCTGTCGTCAGAACAGAGACGTGTGTGTGTAGCTCGTCTCACCTGTGCTGTCGTCAGAACAGAGACGTGTGTGTGTAGAACGTCTCACCTGTGCTGTAGTCAGAACAGACTAGTGTGTGTAGCTCGTCTCACCTGTGCTGTCGTCAGAACAGAAGTGTGTGTGTGTAGCTCGTCTCACCTGTGCTGTCGTCAGAACAGAGACGTGTGTGTGTGTGTGTGTGTGTGTGTGTAGCTCGTCTCTCCTGTGCTGTCGTCAGAACAGAGACGTGTGTGTGTGTGTGTGTGTGTAGCTCGTCTCACCTGTGTTGTCGTCAGAACAGAGACGTGTGTGTGTGTGTGTGTGTAGCTCGTCTCACCTGTGTTGTCGTCAGAACAGAGACGTGTGTGTGTGTGTGTAGCTCGTCTCTCCTGTGCTGTCGTCAGAACAGAGACGTGTGTGTGTGTGTGTAGCTCGTCTCTCCTATGCTGTCGTCAGAACAGAGACATGTGTGTGTGTAGCTCGTCTCACCTGTGCTGTCGTCACAACAGAGACGTGTGTGTGTGTGTGTGTAGCTCGTCTCTCCCGTGCTGTCGTCAAAACAGACGTGTGTGTGTGTAGCTCGTCTCTCCTCTGCTGTCGTCAGAAGAGAGACGTGTGTGTGTAGCTCGTCTCACCTGTGCTGTCGTCAGAACAGACACGTGTGTGTGTGTGTGTGTAGCTCGTCTCTCCTGTGCTGTCGTCAGAACAGAGACGTGTGTGTGTGTAGCTTGTCTCTCCTGTGCCGTCGTCAGAACAGAGACGTGTGTGTGTAGCTCGTCTCACCTGTGCTGTCGTCAGAACAGAGACGTGTGTGTGTGTGTGTGTGTAGCTCGTCTCTCCTGTGCTGTCGTCAGAACAGAGACGTGTGTGTGTGTAGCTCGTCTCTCCTGTTCTGTCGTTAGAACAGAGACGTGTGTGTGTGTAGCTCGTCTCACCTGTGCTGTCGTCAGAACAGAGACGTGTGTGTGTGTAGCTCGTCTCTCCTGTGCTGTCGTCAGAACAGAGACGTGTGTGTGTAGCTCGTCTCACCTGTGCCGTCGTCAGAACAGAGACGTGTGTGTGTAGCTCGTCTCTCCTGTGCCGTCGTCAGAACAGAGACGTGTGTTTGTAGCTCGTCTCTCCTGTGCTGTCGTCAGAACAGAGACGTGTGTGTGTGTAGCTCGTCTCTCCTCTGCTGTCGTCAGAAGAGAGACGTGTGTGTGTAGCTCGTCTCACCTGTGCTGTCGTCAGAACAGACACGTGTGTGTGTGTGTGTGTAGCTCGTCTCTCCTGTGCTGTCGTCAGAACAGAGACGTGTGTGTGTGTAGCTCGTCTCTCCTGTGCCGTCGTCAGAACAGAGACGTGTGTGTGTAGCTCGTCTCACCTGTGCTGTCGTCAGAACAGAGACGTGTGTGTGTGTGTGTGTGTAGCTCGTCTCTCCTGTGCTGTCGTCAGAACAGAGACGTGTGTGTGTGTAGCTCGTCTCTCCTGTTCTGTCGTTAGAACAGAGACGTGTGTGTGTAGCTCGTCTCACCTGTGCTGTCGTCAGAACAGAGACGTGTGTGTGTAGCTCGTCTCACCTGTGCCGTCGTCAGAACAGAGACGTGTGTGTGTAGCTCGTCTCACCTGTGCCGTCGTCAGAACAGAGACGTGTGTGTGTAGCTCGTCTCACCTGTTCTGTCGTCACAACAGAGACGTGTGTGTGTGTGTGTGTAGCTCGTCTCTCCTGTGCTGTCGTCAAAACAGACGTGTGTGTGTGTAGCTCGTCTCTCCTCTGCTGTCGTCAGAAGAGAGACGTGTGTGTGTAGCTCGTCTCACCTGTGCTGTCGTCAGAACAGACACGTGTGTGTGTGTGTGTGTAGCTCGTCTCTCCTGTGCTGTCGTCAGAACAGAGACGTGTGTGTGTGTAGCTCGTCTCTCCTGTGCCGTCGTCAGAACAGAGACGTGTGTGTGTAGCTCGTCTCACCTGTGCTGTCGTCAGAACAGAGACGTGTGTGTGTGTGTGTGTGTAGCTCGTCTCTCCTGTGCTGTCGTCAGAACAGAGACGTGTGTGTGTGTAGCTCGTCTCTCCTGTTCTGTCGTTAGAACAGAGACGTGTGTGTGTGTAGCTCGTCTCACCTGTGCTGTCGTCAGAACAGAGACGTGTGTGTGTGTAGCTCGTCTCTCCTGTGCTGTCGTCAGAACAGAGACGTGTGTGTGTAGCTCGTCTCACCTGTGCTGTCGTCAGAACAGAGACGTGTGTGTGTGTGTGTGTGTGTAGCTCGTCTCTCCTGTGCTGTCGTCAGAACAGAGACGTGTGTGTGTGTAGCTCGTCTCTCCTGTGATGTCGTCAGAACAGAGACGTGTGTGTGTAGCTCGTCTCACCTGTGCTGTCGTCAGAACAGAGACGTGTGTGTGTGTGTGTGTGTGTAGCTCGTCTCTCCTGTGCTGTCGTCAGAACAGAGACGTGTGTGTGTGTAGCTCGTCTCTCCTGTGATGTCGTCAGAACAGATGAGTGTGTGTGTGTGTAGCTCGTCTCTCCTGTTCTGTCGTCAGAACAGAGACGTGTGTGTGTGTAGCTCGTCTCACCTGTCCTTTCGTCAGAACAGAGACGTGTGTGTGTGTGTGTGTGTGTAGCTCGTCTCTCCTGTGCTGTCGTCAGAGCAGAGACGTGTGTGTGTGTGTGTAGCTCGTCTCACCTGTGCTGTCGTCAGAACAGAGACGTGTGTGTGTGTGTGTGTAGCTCGTCTCTCCTGTGCTGTCGTCAGAACAGATGAGTGTGTGTGTGTGTAGCTCGTCTCACCTGTGCTGTCGTCAGAACAGAGACGTGTGTTTGTGTGTGTAGCTCGTCTCTCCTGTGCTGTCGTCAGAACAGAGACGTGTGTGTGTGTAGCTCGTCTCACCTGTGCTGTCGTCAGAACAGAGACGTGTGTGTGTGTCTGGAGCTCGTCTCTCCTGTGCCGTCGTCTGAACAGAGACGTGTGTGTTTGTAGCTCGTCTCTCCTGTGCTGTCGTCAGAACAGACGTGTGTGTGTGTAGCTCGTCTCTCCTGTGCTGTCGTCAGAAGAGAGACGTGTGTGTGTAGCTCGTCTCTCCTGTGCTGTCGTCAGAACAGAGACGTGTGTGCGTGTAGCTCGTCTCTCCTGTGCTGTCGTCAGAACAGAGACGTGTGTGTGTGTAGCTCGTCTCACCTGTGCTGTCGTCAGAACAGAGACGTGTGTGTGTAGAACGTCTCACCTGTGCTGTAGTCAGAACAGACTAGTGTGTGTAGCTCGTCTCACCTGTGCTGTCGTCAGAACAGAAGTGTGTGTGTGTAGCTCGTCTCACCTGTGCTGTCGTCAGAACAGAGACGTGTGTGTGTGTGTGTGTGTGTGTGTGTGTGTAGCTCGTCTCTCCTGTGCTGTCGTCAGAACAGAGACGTGTGTGTGTGTGTGTGTGTGTGTAGCTCGTCTCACCTGTGTTGTCGTCAGAACAGAGACGTGTGTGTGTGTGTGTGTGTAGCTCGTCTCACCTGTGTTGTCGTCAGAACAGAGACGTGTGTGTGTGTGTGTAGCTCGTCTCTCCTGTGCTGTCGTCAGAACAGAGACGTGTGTGTGTGTGTGTAGCTCGTCTCTCCTATGCTGTCGTCAGAACAGAGACATGTGTGTGTGTAGCTCGTCTCACCTGTGCTGTCGTCACAACAGAGACGTGTGTGTGTGTGTGTGTAGCTCGTCTCTCCTGTGCTGTCGTCAAAACAGACGTGTGTGTGTGTAGCTCGTCTCTCCTCTGCTGTCGTCAGAAGAGAGATGTGTGTGTGTAGCTCGTCTCACCTGTGCTGTCGTCAGAACAGACACGTGTGTGTGTGTGTGTGTAGCTCGTCTCTCCTGTGCTGTCGTCAGAACAGAGACGTGTGTGTGTGTAGCTTGTCTCTCCTGTGCCGTCGTCAGAACAGAGACGTGTGTGTGTAGCTCGTCTCACCTGTGCTGTCGTCAGAACAGAGACGTGTGTGTGTGTGTGTGTGTAGCTCGTCTCTCCTGTTCTGTCGTCAGAACAGAGACGTGTGTGTGTGTAGCTCGTCTCTCCTGTTCTGTCGTTAGAACAGAGACGTGTGTGTGTGTAGCTCGTCTCACCTGTGCTGTCGTCAGAACAGAGACGTGTGTGTGTGTAGCTCGTCTCTCCTGTGCTGTCGTCAGAACAGAGACGTGTGTGTGTAGCTCGTCTCACCTGTGCCGTCGTCAGAACAGAGACGTGTGTGTGTAGCTCGTCTCACCTGTGCCGTCGTCAGAACAGAGACGTGTGTTTGTAGCTCGTCTCTCCTGTGCTGTCGTCAGAACAGAGACGTGTGTGTGTGTAGCTCGTCTCTCCTGTGCCGTCGTCAGAACAGAGACGTGTGTGTGTAGCTCGTCTCACCTGTGCTGTCGTCAGAACAGAGACGTGTGTGTGTGTGTGTGTGTAGCTCGTCTCTCCTGTGCTGTCGTCAGAACAGAGATGTGTGTGTGTGTAGCTCGTCTCTCCTGTTCTGTCGTTAGAACAGAGACGTGTGTGTGTAGCTCGTCTCACCTGTGCTGTCGTCAGAACAGAGACGTGTGTGTGTGTAGCTCGTCTCTCCTGTGCTGTCGTCAGAACAGAGACGTGTGTGTGTAGCTCGTCTCACCTGTGCCGTCGTCAGAACAGAGACGTGTGTGTGTAGCTCGTCTCACCTGTGCCGTCGTCAGAACAGAGACGTGTGTGTGTAGCTCGTCTCACCTGTGCTGTCGTCACAACAGAGACGTGTGTGTGTGTGTGTGTAGCTCGTCTCTCCTGTGCTGTCGTCAAAACAGACGTGTGTGTGTGTAGCTCGTCTCTCCTCTGCTGTCGTCAGAAGAGAGACGTGTGTGTGTAGCTCGTCTCACCTGTGCTGTCGTCAGAACAGACACGTGTGTGTGTGTGTGTGTAGCTCGTCTCTCCTGTGCTGTCGTCAGAACAGAGACGTGTTTGTGTGTAGCTCGTCTCTCCTGTGCCGTCGTCAGAACAGAGACGTGTGTGTGTAGCTCGTCTCACCTGTGCTGTCGTCAGAACAGAGACGTGTGTGTGTGTGTGTGTAGCTCGTCTCTCCTGTGCTGTCGTCAGAACAGAGACGTGTGTGTGTGTAGCTCGTCTCTCCTGTTCTGTCGTTAGAACAGAGACGTGTGTGTGTGTAGCTCGTCTCACCTGTGCTGTCGTCAGAACAGAGACGTGTGTGTGTGTAGCTCGTCTCTCCTGTGCTGTCGTCAGAACAGAGACGTGTGTGTGTAGCTCGTCTCACCTGTGCCGTCGTCAGAACAGAGACGTGTGTGTGTAGCTCGTCTCACCTGTGCTGTCGTCAGAACAGAGACGTGTGTGTGTGTGTGTGTGTGTAGCTCGTCTCTCCTGTGCTGTCGTCAGAACAGAGACGTGTGTGTGTGTAGCTCGTCTCTCCTGTGATGTCGTCAGAACAGATGAGTGTGTGTGTGTGTAGCTCGTCTCTCCTGTTCTGTCGTCAGAACAGAGACGTGTGTGTGTGTAGCTCGTCTCACCTGTCCTTTCGTCAGAACAGAGACGTGTGTGTGTGTGTGTGTGTGTAGCTCGTCTCTCCTGTGCTGTCGTCAGAGCAGAGACGTGTGTGTGTGTGTGTAGCTCGTCTCACCTGTGCTGTCGTCAGAACAGAGACGTGTGTGTGTGTGTGTGTAGCTCGTCTCTCCTGTGCTGTCGTCAGAACAGATGAGTGTGTGTGTGTGTAGCTCGTCTCACCTGTGCTGTCGTCAGAACAGAGACGTGTGTTTGTGTGTGTAGCTCGTCTCTCCTGTGCTGTCGTCAGAACAGAGACGTGTGTGTGTGTAGCTCGTCTCACCTGTGCTGTCGTCAGAACAGAGACGTGTGTGTGTGTCTGGAGCTCGTCTCTCCTGTGCCGTCGTCAGAACAGAGACGTGTGTGTGTGTAGCTCGTCTCACCTGTGCTGTCGTCAGAACAGAGACGTGTGTGTGTGTTTGTAGCTCGTCTCTCCTGTGCTGTCGTCAGAACAGACGTGTGTGTGTGTAGCTCGTCTCTCCTGTGCTGTCGTCAGAAGAGAGACGTGTGTGTGTAGCTCGTCTCTCCTGTGCTGTCGTCAGAACAGAGACGTGTGTGCGTGTAGCTCGTCTCTCCTGTGCTGTCGTCAGAACAGAGACGTGTGTGTGTGTAGCTTGTCTCACCTGTGCTGTCGTCAGAACAGAGACGTGTGTGTGTGTAGCTCGTCTCTCCTGTGATGTCGTCAGAACAGAGACGTGTGTGTGTGTGTGTAGCTCGTCTCTCCTGTGATGTCGTCAGAACAGAGACGTGTGTGCGTGTAGCTCGTCTCACCTGTGCTGTCGTCAGAACAGAGACGTGTGTGTGTGTGTGTGCGTGTGTAGCTCATCTCTCCTGTGCCGTCGTCTGAACAGAGACGTGTGTGTGTGTGTAGCTCGTCTCTCCTGTGCTGTCGTCAAAAAAGAGATGTGTGTGTGTGTGTAGCTCGTCTCTTCTGTGCCGTCGTCAGAACAGAGACGTGTGTGTGTGTGTGTGTAGCTCGTCTCACCTGTGCTGTCGTCAGAACAGAGACGTGTATGTGTGTAGCTCGTCTCTCCTCTGCTGTCGTCAGAACAGACGTGTGTGTGTGTAGCTCGTCTCTCCTCTGCTGTCGTCCGAACAGACGTGTGTGTGTAGCTCGTCTCTCCTGTGCTGTCGTCAGAACAGAGACGTGTGTGTGTGTAGCTCGTCTCTCCTGTGCTGTCGTCTGAACAGAGATGTGTGTGTGTAGCTCGTCTCTCCTGTGCTGTCGTCTGAACAGAGACGTGTGTGTGTGTAGCTCGTCTCTCCTGTGCTGTCGTCTGAACAGAGATGTGTGTGTGTAGCTCGTCTCTCCTGTGCTGTCGTCTGAACAGAGATGTGTGTGTGTAGCTCGTCTCTCCTGTGCCGTCATCTGTACATAGACGTGTGTGTGTGTGTAGCTCGTCTCTCCTGTGCTGTCGTCAGAACAGAGACGTGTGTGTGTAGCTTGTCTCTCCTGTGCTGTCGTCAGAACAGAGACGTGTGTGTGTAGCTCGTCTCACCTTGCTGTCGTCAGAACAGACGTGTGTGTGTGTAGCTCGTCTCACCTGCGCTTTCGTCAGAACAGAGACGTGTGTGTGTGTAGCTCGTCTCTCCTGTGCTGTCCTCAGAACAGAGACGTGTGTGTGTAGCTCGTCTCACCTGTGCTGTCGTCAGAACAGAGACGTGTGTGTGTAGCTCGTCTCACCTTGCTGTCGTCAGAACAGACGTGTGTGTGTGTAGCTCGTCTCACCTGCGCTTTCGTCAGAACAGAGACGTGTGTGTGTGTAGCTCGTCTCTCCTGTGCCGTCGTCAGAACAGAGACGTGTGTGTGTGTGTAGCTCGTCTCTCCTGTGCTGTCGTCAGAACAGAGATGTGTGTGTGTGTAGCTCGTCTCTCCTGTGCTGTCGTCAGAACAGAGACGTGTGTGTGTGTAGCTCTTCTCTCCTGTGCCCTCGTCAGAACAGAGACATTTGTTCTGACGAGGGCACAGGAGAGAAGAGCTACACACACACACGTCTCTGTAGCTCGTCTCTCCTCTGCTGTCGTCAGAACAGACGTGTGTGTGTGTGTGTGTAGCTCGTCTCTCCTGTGCTGTCGTCAGAACAGAGACGTGTGTGTGTGTAGCTCGTCTCTCCTGTGATGTCGTCAGAACAGAGACGTGTGTGTGTGTAGCTCGTCTCACCTGTGCTGTCGTCAGAACAGAGACGTGTGTGTGTGTAGCTCGTCTCTCCTGTGCCGTCGTCTGAACAGAGACGTGTGTGTGTGTGTAGCTCGTCTCTCCTGTGCTGTCGTCAGAACAGAGACGTGTGTGTGTGTAGCTCTTCTCTCCTGTGCCCTCGTCAGAACAGAGACATTTGTTCTGACGAGGGCACAGGAGAGAAGAGCTACACACACACACGTCTCTGTAGCTCGTCTCTCCTCTGCTGTCGTCAGAACAGACGTGTGTGTGTAGCTCGTCTCTCCTGTGCTGTCGTCAGAACAGAGACTTGTGTGTGTGTGTGTGTAGCTCGTCTCTCCTGTGCCGTCATCTGTACAGAGACGCGTGTGTGTGTGTAGCTCGTCTCACCTGTGCTGTCGTCAGAACAGAGACGTGTATGTGTGTGTAGCTCGTCTCTCCTGTGCTGTCGTCAGAACGGAGACGTGTGTGTGTAGCTCATCTCACCTGTGCTGTCGTCAGAACAGAGACGTGTGTGTGTGTGTAGCTCGTCTCTCCTCTGCTGTCGTCAGAACAGAGACGTGTCAAGTCAAGTCAAGTGTATTTATATAGCGCTTTTCACAATATAAATTGCATCAAAGCAGCTTCACAATATCAATCAAAGAACATAACAATGTTTGTTTCTTAGTGAAAAAACATCCACGTTTGGTAGGTCTGATCAATGGTATTAATGCTTGGTTAATTATTTTGAATATCCCCAACTGAACAAGCCAAAGGCAACAGTGGCAAGGAACCGAAAAACTCCAAGTGACCTACTGGTGTCCTAAAACTCCATCAGGTGACTTAATGGAGAAAAAAAAACCTTGGGAGAACCCAGGCTCAGTCGGGGGCCAGTTCTCCTCTGGCGTTTATGAACTAGAGGCCGGATTTACAGTAACTGTAATTTGATACAGAATTTTGTTTTATTTTATCACTTCGGGGTGGGTACGCGAACCGGAATCACAACATTTTATCTGTAGAGTGGGAAAGGGATCCTCCATAGGGAGAGACTAGTTGGCACTTCAGCACTGCGTTGTCATCGGGTCCAGGCAAAGCTCCTAGTCAGATCTGGATACGGCCTGGATCCGGTCGGCTGCGGGAAAACCTCGGGATAAACAAAGACACTAAAATTAGCGTAGATGCCATTCTTCTTATGATGATGTAACGAGTACATCAGGATTTAAGGGAAGTGTTCCCAGTTCCGGCTGACCTAATCTATGCAGCCTAACATTGAATTATAGAAGTCTATAATATATTATGTGTATGCTAGGTCAAAGAGATGTGTTTTTAGTCTAGCTTTGAACTGACAGAGTGTGTCTGCTTCCCGGACAATGGTAGGAAGACTGTTCCAAAGTTTTGGTGCTAAATAGGAAAAGGATCTACCGCCCGCAGTCGATTTTGATATTCTAGGTATTATCAACTGGCCCGAATTTTGAGATCGCAATAGACGTGAAGGACTATAATGCGTTAAGAGCTCGCTCAAGTACTGTGGAGCAATATTTTATATATATAAAAACAATATTTTAAAATGTATACGATGTTTAATAGGCAGCCAATGCAGTGTTGACAGAACCGGGCTAATATGGTCATATTTCCTGGTTCTAGTAAGAACTCGAGCTGCAGCGTTTTGGACCAGCTGTAGTTTATTTATTAAGCGTGCAGGGCAACCACCCAGTAGAGTATTACGATAATCTAGTCTTGTTGTCATGAAAGCATGAACTAATTGTTCCGCATTTGTAAATGAGAGCATATGTCGTAATTTAGATATATTTTTAAGATGGAAAAATGCCGTTTTACAGATACTAGACACATGACTTTCAAATGAAAGATTCCTATCAAAGAGCACACCCAGGTTCCTAACCGACGACGAAGACTTAACAGAGCAGCCATCAAGTGTTAGACAGTATTCTAGGTTATTATGTGTGGAAGTTTTTTGTCCAATAATTAGAATCTCTGTTTTTTCAGAGTTTAGTAGTAGGAAAGTACTAGTCATCCAATTTTTTATATCAGCTATGCATTCCGTTAATTTTGTGAATGGGTAAGTTTCGTTAGGTTTTGAAGAAATATACAGCTGAGTATCATCGGCATAACAATGAAAGCTAATTCCATGTTTCCTAATGATATGTCCTAATGGTAGCATGTACAGAGTGAACAGCAGCGGTCCTAGTACTGAGCCTTGTGGTACGCCATACTGAACTTGTGATCGATAAGACATCTCTTCATTTACTGCTACAAACTGATAACGGTCAGATAAGTATGATTTAAACCATGCTAGTGCAATTCCACTAATGCCAACATAGTTTTCCAGTCTATTTAAAAGAATGTTGTGGTCAATTGTGTCAAATGCAGCACTAAGATCAAGTAACACTAATAGAGAGATACAACCACGATCGGATGATAAAAGTAAATCATTTGTAACTCCAATGAGAGCTGTCTCAGTACTATGGTGCGGTCTAAATCCTGACTGAAAATCCTCGCAGATATCATTTCTTTCAAGAAAGGAACACAGTTGTGAGGATACTGCTTTTTCTAATATCTTTGACAGAAAAGGCAGATTTGAGATCGGCCTGTAATTGACTAATTCTGAAGGATCAAATTGCGTTTTTTTAACAAGCGGTTTTATCATAGCCAGCTTAAAGGTTTTTGGTACATATCCTAGAGACAAAGACGAATTAATGATATTAAGAAGAGGATCTATGATCTCTGGAAGCATCTCTTTCAGTAGCTTAGTCGGTATAGGGTCTAACATACAAGTTGTCGATTTAGATCAATTAACGAGTTTGCAGAATTCTTCCTCTCCTATAGCAACAAATGAATAGAATTTTTCCTCAGGGAGACTACAATGCACTCCCTGATGCGATACTGTAGTAGACGGTTGCATAGTTATAATTTTGTCCCTGATATTATCAATCTTATAAGTGAAGAAGTTCATAAAGTCATTACTGCTGTGTTGCTTGGAAACTTCTGTGCTTGAAGCTTTCTTTTTCGTTAGTTTAGCCACTGTTTCAAATAAATACCTAGGATTATGTTTATTTTCTTCTAATAAGGGTTGAAAAATAAGCAGATCTAGCAGCTTTTAAAGCCTCTCTGTAAGCAATCGAGCTCTCTTTCCATGAAATCCGAAATACCTCTAGTTTTGTTTTCTTCCAGTTGCGCTCCATTTTTCTGGCTGCTCTCTTAAGGGCCTGAGTGTGCTCGTTGTACCACGGCGTTGGACTATTTTCTTTAATCTTCTTTAAGCGCAACGGAGCAACTGCGTCTAAAGTGCTGGAAAAGAGAGAGTTAAAAGTTTCTGTTGCAATATCGAGTTCTTCTAAGCTATCCGGGATGCTGAGATGATGAAACTTATTAGGAAGATTATTGATAAAGCAATCTTTAGTGGCAGAAGTTATAGGTCTAACATATTTATAACACGGAGTCGGCTTTGCAGCCTTGGCTAAATGTAATTTACATGAGACTAGATAATGGTCTGAGATGTCATCGCTCTGCTGCAGAATTTCAACGGCATCAACATCTATTCCATGTGATAATATTAGATCTAGAGTATGATTACGACAATGAGTGGGTCCTGACACGTGTTGTCTAACTCCAATTGAGTTTACAATTTCTTTAAGTGCCAATCCCAATGCATCTTTTTCATTATCTACATGTATATTAAAATCACCAACAATTAGTACTTTATCGTTAGCCAATACTAATTCTGATAGAAAGTCCGCAAATTCTTTGATAAAATCTTTATGGTGCCCTGGTGGCCTGTATACAGTAGCCAGCAGAAATCTCAAACGTGATTTATCGTTTACACTTTATATTTTTACATTAAGCACCAACACTTCAAAAGAAGTATATTTAAAAATAGATTTCTTAGTGGTTTTGAAAATATTACTATAAATTACAGCAACACCTCCCCCTTTGTGTGTTAGACGAGGTTCATGTTTATAACAGTAATCTTGTGGGGTTGACTCATTTAAAGTAATGTAATCGTTTGGTTTTAGCCAGGTTTCTGTCAAACACAGCACATCTAGATTATAACTTGAAATCATATCATTAACTATGAGCGATTTTGAAGTAAGGGATCGAATATTCAGCAACCCAAGCTTTATCATTTGTTCATCTGTATTATATCTGTTTTTTATTTGTTGAACATCAATTAAATTTTTTACCTGACGTTTTTTGGATTTCCAAATTCAGGGAACAGACACAGTCTCTATATGATGATATCTAGGTGAAAGAGGCTCTATGTGATGGGATTTATCTGACCTTGGTGACGCGAGGCCGCTAGCAGACGGTCGGTTTAGCCAGTCTGTCTGCTTCCTGACCTGAGCCCCAGATTGTCATGTTTTAGCTCTAAGACTATGTGCCATATTACTAGAGAGAAGAGCAGCACCATCCCAGGAGGGATGAACACCATCTCTTTTCAACAGGTCAGGCTTGCCCCAAAAACTTTTCCAATTGTCTATGAATTCTATATTATTCAACGGACACCACTTAGACAACCAACCATTGAGTGAGGCCAATCTGCTAACTATCTCATCACTCCTGCGAACAGGAAGGGGGCCAGAGAAAATTACAGTGCCTGACATCGTACTTGCGAGTTTACACACCTCTTTAATATTAATTTTGGTGATCTCCGACTGGCGGAGTCGAACATCATTAGTGCCGACATGAATAATGATCTTAGAGAATTTACGATTAGCATTAGCCAGCACTTTTAAATTTGCTTTGATGTCAGGCGCTCTGGCTCCCGGCAAACATATGACTATGGTGGCTGGTGTCTCTATTTTCACGTTCCGTGTGATCGAATCACCAATTACCAGGGCACAATCAACAGAATTCTCAGTGGGTGTTTCACTGAGTGGGGCAAATCGATTTGTTATGGTAATCGGAACGGAAGAGTGGTTTTTTAATCCGCGACTAGAGCGATCTCTCACGGTCACCCATCTGCCCTGCTGCGTGGGCTCTACTTCAGCCGGAACCGAATCATGTACAGAGTTCACTATGCTAGGCGCATCCAAAATAGTATCTAAAGCTCTAGTACTATCCTTACTATCCTAAATTAAAGTTTGGATGCGTGTCTCTAGCTCTGAAATCTTCTCCGTCAGCCTGACTGTCTCCTTGCATTTATCACAAATAAATCCTATATTGCCATCGGAGAAGGCTATACTAAACATATGACATGTAACACAGGTGACAATAACAGGACAAGACATTACTCACCGTTTGTGTTGACTGATTCTTACTTACCTGGGCTTTTATGAACTCAAAGGCGCGGGCGCGCGAGAGAAAATAAATAATAAATAAATGAGCGCGGGTGGCGCGTAAACACGCGTGCTGTGCTAACAATAACGGAAGCTAGCGATGTAAGGTTAATCTGAGATGGTGGGTAAACTATATTTAGTAATATAAACAACTAGGAATGATAATAAATGATGGTTCAAAACAGAAAGAAATACGAAGCTAATACGAGGCGTAGAGCTTACAGCCTCGACGCAAACAAACTCACAGCAGGCAGGAAGGCAGACAGGAGCAATCGATCAGTGAACAGCAGATCCTCAGTGAACAGCAGATCAAAGATAGCAGATCAACATCAGCAGATGTGTGTGTAGCTCGTCTCACCTGTGCTGTCGTCAGAACAGAGACGTGTGTGTGTGTAGCTCGTCTCTCCTGTGCTGTGGTCAGAACAGAGACGTGTGTGTGTGTGTAGCTCGTCTCTCCTGTGCTGTCGTCAGAACAGAGACGTGTGTGTGTGTAGCTCGTCTCACCTGTGCTGACGTCAGAACAGAGACGTGTGTGTGTGTAGCTCGTCTCACCTCTGCTGTCGTAACAACTGAGACGTGTGTGTGTGTAGCTCGTCTCTCCTGTGCTGTCGTCAGAACAGACGTGTGTGTGTAGCTCTTCTCTCCTGTGCTGTCATCATAACAGAGACGTGTGTGTGTGTAGCTCGTCTCACCTGTGCTGTCGTCAGAACAGAGATGTGTGGGTGTGTAGCTCGTCTCACCTGTGCTGTCGTCAGAAC
Source organism: Meda fulgida (assembly GCA_030578275.1). Lineage (NCBI taxonomy): Eukaryota > Metazoa > Chordata > Actinopteri > Cypriniformes > Leuciscidae > Meda > Meda fulgida. The sequence goes on from CM060620.1 coordinate 48,252,607, forward strand.
AGACACGTGTAGCTCGTCTCACCTGTGCTGTCGTCAGAACAGAGACGTGTGTGTGTAGCTCGTCTCACCCGTGCTGTCGTCATAACAGAGACGTGTGTGTGTGTGTGTGTAGCTCGTCTCTCCTGTGCTGTCGTCAGAACAGAGACGTGTGTGTGTAGCTCGTCTCTCCTGTGCTGTAGTCAGAACAGAGACGTGTGTGTGTAGCTCGTCTCACCCGTGCTGTCGTCATAACAGAGACGTGTGTGTGTGTGTGTGTAGCTCGTCTCTCCTGTGCTGTCGTCAGAACAGAGACGTGTGTGTGTAGCTCGTCTCTCCTGTGCTGTCGTCAGAACAGAGACGTGTGTGTGTGTAGCTCGTCTCTCCTCTGCTGTCGTCAGAACAGAAGAAAAGAGACGTGTGTGTGTAGCTCGTCTCACCTGTGCTGTCATCAGAATAGACGTGTGTGTGTGGCTCGTCTCACCTTTGCTGTCGTCAGAACAGAGACGTGTGTGTGGCTCGTCTCACCTGTGCTGTCGTCAGAACAGAGACGTGTGTGTGGCTCGTCTCACCTTTGCTGTCGTCAGAACAGACGTGTGTGTGTGTGTGTAGCTCGTCTCTCCTGTGCTGTCGTCAGAACAGAGACGTGTGTGTGTGTGTAGCTCGTCTCTCCTGTGCTGTCGTCAGAACAGAGACGTGTGTGTGTGTAGCTCGTCTCTCCTGTGGTGTCGTCAGAACAGAGATGTGTATGTGTAGCTCGTCTCACTTGTGCTGTCGTCAGAACAGAGACGTGTGTGTGTGTGTGTAGCTCGTCTCTTCTGTGCCGTCGTCAGAACAGAGACGTGTGTGTGTGTGTAGCTCGTCATTCTGTGCCGTCGTCAGAACAGAGACGTGTGTGTGTGTGTAGCTCGTCTCTCCTGTGCTGTCGTCAGAACAGAGATGTGTGTGTGTGTAGCTCGTCTCTCCTGTGCCGTCGTCAGAACAGAGACGTGTGTGTGTGTGTAGCTCGTCTCTCCTGTGCTGTCGTCAGAACAGGGACGTGTATGTGTGTGTAGCTCGTCTCTCCTGTGCTGTCGTCAGAACAGAGACGTGTGTGTGTGTGTAGCTCGTCTCACCTGTGCTGTCGTCAGAACAGAGACGTGTGTGTGTGTGTAGCTCGTCTCTCCTGTGGTCTCGTCAGAACAGAGACGTGTGTGTGTGTAGCTCGTCTCTCCTGTGGTGTCGTCAGAACAGAGACGTGTGTGTGTGTAGCTCGTCTCTCCTGTGGTGTCGTCAGAACAGAGACGTGTGTGTGTGTAGCTCGTCTCTCCTGTGGTGTCGTCAGAACAGAGACGTGTATGTGTAGCTCGTCTCTCCTGTGCTGTCGTCAGAACAGAGACGTGTGTGTGTAGCTCGTCTCACCTGTGCTGTCGTCAGAACAGACACGTGTGTTTGTGTGTGTAGCTCGTCTCACCTGTGCTGTCGTCAGAACAGACACGTGTAGCTCGTCTCACCTGTGCTGTAGTCAGAACAGAGACGTGTGTGTGTAGCTCGTCTCACCCGTGCTGTCGTCATAACAGAGACGTGTGTGTGTGTGTGTGTAGCTCGTCTCTCCTGTGCTGTCTTCAGAAAAGAGACGTGTCAAGTCAAGTCAAGTCAAGTGTATTTATATAGCGCTTTTCACAATATAAATTGCATCAAAGCAGCTTCACAATATCAATCAAATAACATAATGTTTGTTTCTTAGTGAAAAAACATCCACGTTTGGTAGGGCTGATCAATGGTATTAATGCTTGGCTAATTATTTTGAATATCCCCAACTGAACAAGCCAAAGGCAACAGTGGCAAGGAACCGAAAAACTCCATCAAGTGACCTACTGGTGTCCTAAAACTCCATCAGGTGACCTAATGGAGAAAAAAAAAACCTTGGGAGAACCCAGGCTCAGTCGGGGGCCAGTTCTTGTGTGTGTGTAGCTCGTTCTCACCTGTGCTGTCGTTCTAGAACAGAGTCGCGGTGTGTGGGTGTGGCTCGGCTCGCACTGTGGTCTCGTCAGAACAGTGACGTGTGTGTGTGTAGATCGTCTCTCTGTGGTGTCGTCAGAAAGAGACGGTGTGTGTGTAGCTCGTCTCCCTGTGGTGTCGTCAGAACAGAGACGTGTGGTGTGTGTGTAGCTGTCTCTCTGTGTGTCGTCAGAACAGAGCGTGTATGTGTAGCTGTCTTCTCCTGTGCCATGACGTCAGAACAGGACGTGTGTGTGTAGCTCGTCTCTCCGGTGCTGTCGTCAGTATCTGACACGTGTGTTTGTCCTGTGTGTTAGCTAGTCTCCACCTGTGCTGTGATCAGAAACAGACACGTGTAGCTCGTCTCACCGGTGCTGTAGTCAGAACAGAGTCGTGTGTTTGTGTAGCTCGTCTCACCGTGCTGTCGTCATAACAGGAGACGTGGGTGTGTGTGTGTGTAGCTCGTCTCTCCTGTGCTGTCTTCAGAAGAGACGTATTGTCAATGTCAAGTCAAGTCAAGTGTATTTATATAGCGCTTTTCACAATTATAAATTGCATTCGAAGCAAGTTCACAATATCAATCAAATTATATAATGTTTGTTTCTTTGTGGAAAAAAAACATCCACGGGTTGGTAGGGTTTTCTGATCAATGGTATAATGCTAGGCTTCAATTATTTTGATTATCCCCAACTGACAAGCCAAGGTAAAGTGGCAAGGAAAACGAATAAAAAAAAAACTCACATCAAGTGAGTGACCTACTGGTGTCCTAAAACTCCATCAGGTGACCTAATGGAGAAAAAAAAACCTTGGGAGAACCCAGGCTCAGTCGGGGGCCAGTTCTCCTCTGGCGTTTATGAACTAGAGGCCGGATTTACAGTAACTGTAATTTGATACAGAATTTTGTTTTATTTTATCACTTCGGGGTGGGTACGCGAACCGGAATCACAACATTTTATCTGTAGAGTGGGAAAGGGATCCTCCATAGGGAGAGGCTAGTTGGCACTTCAGCACTGCGTTGTCATCGGGTCCAGGCAAAGCTCCTAGTCAGATCTGGATACGGCCTGGATCCGGTCGGCTGCGGGAAAACCTCGGGATAAACAAAGACACTAAAATTAGCGTAGATGCCATTCTTCTTATGATGATGTAACGAGTACATCAGGATGTAAGGGAAGTGTTCCCAGTTCCGTGTGTGTGTAGCTCGTCTCTCCTGTGCTGTCGTCAGAACAGAGACGTGTGTGTGTGTAGCTCGTCTCTCCTCTGCTGTCGTCAGAACAGAAGAAAAGAGACGTGTGTGTGTAGCTCGTCTCTCCTGTGCTGTCGTCAGAACAGAGACGTGTGTTGTGTAGCTCGTCTCTCCTATGCTGTCGTCAGAACAGACACGTGTGTGTGTGTAGCTCGTCTCTCCTCTGCTGTCGTCAGAACAGAAGAAAAGAGACGTGTGTGTGTAGCTCGTCTCACCTGTGCTGTCGTCAGAACAGAGACGTGTGTGTGTAGCTCGTCTCTCCTCTGCTGTCGTCAGAACAGACACGTGTGTGTGTGTAGCTCGTCTCACCTGTGCTGTCGTCAGAACAGAGACGTGTGTGTGTGTGTAGCTCGTCTCTCCTGTGCTGTCGTCAGAACAAAGACGTGAGTGTGTAGCTCGTCTCTCCTGTGCTGTCGTCAGAACAGAGACGTGAGTGTGTGTAGCTCGTCTCACCTGTGCTGTCGTGAAAACAGAGACGTGTGTGTGTGTAGCTCGTCTCACCTGTGCTGTCGTCAGAACAGAGACGTGTGTGTGTAGCTCGTCTCTGCTGTGCTGTCGTCAGAACAGAGATGTGTGTGTGTGTAGCTCGTCTCACCTGTGCTGTCGTCAGAACAGAGACGTGTGTGTGTGTAGCTCGTCTTACCTGTGCTGTCGTCAGAACAGAGACGTGTGTGTGTGTGTGTAGCTCGTCTCTCCTGTGCTGTCGTCAGAACAGAGACGTGTGTGTGTGTGTGTAGCTCGTCTCTCCTGTGCTGTCGTCAGAACAGAGACGTGTGTGTGTGTGTGTAGCTCGTCTCTCCTGTGCTGTCGTCAGAACAGAGACGTGTGTGTGTGTAGCTCGTCGCACCTGTGATGTCGTCAGAACAGATGTGTGTGTGTGTGTAGCTCGTCTCTCCTGTGCTGTCGTCAAAACAGAGACGTGTGTGTGTAGCTCGTCTCTCCTGTGCTGTCGTCAGAACAGAAGAACAGAGACGTGTGTGTGTGTAGCTCGTCTCTCCTGTGGTCTCGTCAGAACAGAGACGTATGTGTGTGTAGCTCGTCTCTCCTGTGCTGTCGTCAGAACAGAGACGTGTGTGTGTAGCTCGTCTCACCTGTGCTGTCGTCAGAACAGAGACGTGTGTGTGTGTAGCTCGTCTCACCTGTGCTGTCGTCAGAACAGAGACGTGTGTGTGTAGCTCGTCTCTCCTGTGCTGTCGTCAGAACAGAGACGTGTGTGTGTGTAGCTCGTCTCACCTGTGCTGTCGTCAGAACAGATACGTGTGTGTGTAGCTCGTCTCACCTGTGCTGTCGTCAGAACAGAGACGTGTGTGTGTGTAGCTCGTCTCTCCTGTGCTGTCGTCAGAACAGAGACGTGTGTGTGTAGCTCATCTCACCTGTGCTGTTGTCAGAACAGAACCGTGTGTGTGTGTGTAGCTCGTCTTTCCTGTGGTGTCGTCAGAACAGAGACGCGTGTTTGTGTGTGTAGCTCGTCTCACCTGTGCCGTCGTCAGAACAGAGACGTGTGTGTGTAGCTCGTCTCACCTGTGCTGTCGTCAGAATAGACGTGTGTGTGTGTAGCTCGTCTCACCTGTGCTGTCGTCAGAACAGAGACGTGTGTGTGTGTGTAGCTCGTCTCACCTGTGCTGTCATCAGAATAGACGTGTGTGTGTGGCTCGTCTCACCTGTGCTGTCGTCAGAACAGAGACGCGTGTGTGTGGCTCGTCTCACCTGTGCTGTCGTCAGAACAGAGACGTGTGTGTGGCTCGTCTCACCTTTGCTGTCGTCAGAACAGACGTGTGTGTGTGTGTAGCTCGTCTCTCCTGTGCTGTCGTCAGAACAGAGACGTGTGTGTGTGTGTAGCTCGTCTCTCCTGTGCTGTCGTCAGAACAGAGACGTGTGTGTGTGTAGCTCGTCTCTCCTGTGGTGTCGTCAGAACAGAGATGTGTGTGTGTAGCTCGTCTCACCTGTGCTGTCGTCAGAACAGAGACGTGTGTGTGTGTGTGTAGCTCGTCTCTTCTGTGCCATTGTCAGAACAGAGACGTGTGTGTGTGTAGCTCGTCTCTCCTGTGCCGTCGTCAGAACAGAGACGTGTGTGTGTGTGGAGCTCGTCTCTCCTGTGCCGTCGTCAGAACAGAGACGTGTGTGTGTGTGTAGCTCGTCTCTCCTGTGCCGTCGTCAGAACAGAGACGTGTGTGTGTGTGTGTAGCTCGTCTCTCCTGTGCTGTCGTCAGAACAGAGACGTGTATGTGTGTGTAGCTCGTCTCTCCTGTGCTGTCGTCAGAACAGAGACGTGTGTGTGTGTGTGTAGCTCGTCTCTCCTGTGCTGTCGTCAGAAAAGAGACGTGTGTGTGTGTGTAGCTCGTCTCACCTGTGCTGTCGTCAGAACAGAGATGTGTGTGTGTGTGTAGCTCGTCTCTCCTGTGCCGTCGTCAGAACAGAGACGTGTGTGTGTGTGTAGCTCGTCTCTCTTGTGCTGTCGTCAGAACAGAGACGTGTGTGTGTGTAGCTCGTCTCTCCTGTGCCGTCGTCAGAACAGAGACGTGTGTGTGTGTAGCTCGTCTCTCCTGTGCTGTCGTCAGAACAGAGACGTGTGTGTGTGTTGCTCGTCTCTCCTGTGCTGTCGTCAGAACAGACGTGTGGGTGTGTAGCTCGTCTCTCCTGTGACGTCGTCAGAACAGAGACGTGTGTGTGTGTAGCTCGTCTCACCTGTGCTGTCGTCAGAACAGATACGTGTGTGTGTAGCTCGTCTCACCTGTGCTGTCGTCAGAACAGAGACGTGTGTGTGTGTGTGTAGCTCGTCTCTCCTGTGCTGTCGTCAGAACAGAGACGTGTGTGTGTGTGTAGCTCGTCTCACCTGTGCTGTCGTCAGAACAGAGACGTGTGTGTGTAGCTCGTCTCACCTGTGCTGTCGTCAGAACAGAGACGTGTGTGTGTGTGTGTAGCTCGTCTCTCCTGTGCTGTCGTCAGAACAGAGACGTGTGTGTGTGTGTAGCTCGTCTCACCTGTGCTGTCGTCAGAACAGAGACGTGTTTGTGTGTAGCTCGTCTCTCCTGTGCTGTCGTCAGAACAGAGACGTGTGTGTGTGTGTAGCTCGTCTCACCTGTGCTGTTGTCAGAATAGAGACGTGTGTGTGTAGCTCGTCTCACCTGTGCTGTCGTCAGAACAGAACCGTGTGTGTGTGTGTGTAGCTCGTCTCTCCTGTGCTGTCGTCAGAACAGAGATGTGTGTGTGTGTAGCTCGTCTCTCCTGTGCTGTCGTCAGAACAGAGACGTGTGTGTGTGTAGCTCGTCTCTCCTGTGCTGTCGTCAGAACAGAACCGTGTGTGTGTGTGTAGCTCGTCTCTCCTGTGCTGTCGTCAGAACAGATACGTGTGTGTGTAGCTCGTCTCATCTGTGCTGTCGTCAGAACAGAGACGTGTGTGTGTGTAGCTCGTCTCTCCTGTGCTGTCGTCAGAACAGAGACGTGTGTGTGTAGCTCATCTCACCTGTGCTGTTGTCAGAACAGAACCGTGTGTGTGTGTGTGTAGCTCGTCTTTCCTGTGGTGTCGTCAGAACAGAGACGCGTGTTTGTGTGTGTAGCTCGTCTCACCTGTGCCGTCGTCAGAACAGAGACGTGTGTGTGTAGCTCGTCTCACCTGTGCTGTCGTCAGAATAGACGTGTGTGTGTGTAGCTCGTCTCACCTGTGCTGTCGTCAGAACAGAGACGTGTGTGTGTGTGTAGCTCGTCTCACCTGTGCTGTCATCAGAATAGACGTGTGTGTGTGGCTCGTCTCACCTGTGCTGTCGTCAGAACAGAGACGCGTGTGTGTGGCTCGTCTCACCTGTGCTGTCGTCAGAACAGAGACGTGTGTGTGGCTCGTCTCACCTTTGCTGTCGTCAGAACAGACGTGTGTGTGTGTGTAGCTCGTCTCTCCTGTGCTGTCGTCAGAACAGAGACGTGTGTGTGTGTGTAGCTCGTCTCTCCTGTGCTGTCGTCAGAACAGAGACGTGTGTGTGTGTAGCTCGTCTCTCCTGTGGTGTCGTCAGAACAGAGATATGTGTGTGTAGCTCGTCTCACCTGTGCTGTCGTCAGAACAGAGACGTGTGTGTGTGTGTGTAGCTCGTCTCTTCTGTGCCATTGTCAGAACAGAGACGTGTGTGTGTGTAGCTCGTCTCTCCTGTGCCGTCGTCAGAACAGAGACGTGTGTGTGTGTGTAGCTCGTCTCTCCTGTGCCGTCGTCAGAACAGAGACGTGTGTGTGTGTGTAGCTCGTCTCTCCTGTGCCGTCGTCAGAACAGAGACGTGTGTGTGTGTGTGTAGCTCGTCTCTCCTGTGCTGTCGTCAGAACAGAGACGTGTATGTGTGTGTAGCTCGTCTCTCCTGTGCTGTCGTCAGAACAGAGACGTGTGTGTGTGTGTGTAGCTCGTCTCTCCTGTGCTGTCGTCAGAACAGAGACGTGTGTGTGTGTGTAGCTCGTCTCACCTGTGCTGTCGTCAGAACAGAGATGTGTGTGTGTGTGTAGCTCGTCTCTCCTGTGCCGTCGTCAGAACAGAGACGTGTGTGTGTGTGTAGCTCGTCTCTCTTGTGCTGTCGTCAGAACAGAGACGTGTGTGTGTGTAGCTCGTCTCTCCTGTGCCGTCGTCAGAACAGAGACGTGTGTGTGTGTAGCTCGTCTCTCCTGTGCTGTCGTCAGAACAGAGACGTGTGTGTGTGTAGCTCGTCTCTCCTGTGCTGTCGTCAGAACAGAGACGTGTGTGTGTGTAGCTCGTCTCTCCTGTGCCGTCGTCAGAACAGAGACGTGTGTGTGTGTTGCTCGTCTCTCCTGTGCTGTCGTCAGAACAGACGTGTGGGTGTGTAGCTCGTCTCTCCTGTGACGTCGTCAGAACAGAGACGTGTGTGTGTGTAGCTCGTCTCACCTGTGCTGTCGTCAGAACAGATACGTGTGTGTGTAGCTCGTCTCACCTGTGCTGTCGTCAGAACAGAGACGTGTGTGTGTGTGTGTAGCTCGTCTCTCCTGTGCTGTCGTCAGAACAGAGACGTGTGTGTGTGTGTAGCTCGTCTCACCTGTGCTGTCGTCAGAACAGAGACGTGTGTGTGTAGCTCGTCTCACCTGTGCTGTCGTCAGAACAGAGACGTGTGTGTGTGTGTGTAGCTCGTCTCTCCTGTGCTGTCGTCAGAACAGAGACGTGTGTGTGTGTGTAGCTCGTCTCACCTGTGCTGTCGTCAGAACAGAGACGTGTTTGTGTGTAGCTCGTCTCTCCTGTGCTGTCGTCAGAACAGAGACGTGTGTGTGTGTGTAGCTCGTCTCACCTGTGCTGTTGTCAGAACAGAGACGTGTGTGTGTAGCTCGTCTCACCTGTGCTGTCGTCAGAACAGAACCGTGTGTGTGTGTGTGTAGCTCGTCTCTCCTGTGCTGTCGTCAGAACAGAGACGTGTGTGTGTGTAGCTCGTCTCTCCTGTGCTGTCGTCAGAACAGAGACGTGTGTGTGTGTAGCTCGTCTCTCCTGTGCTGTCGTCAGAACAGAACCGTGTGTGTTTGTGTGTAGCTCGTCTCTCCTGTGCTGTCGTCAGAACAGATACGTGTGTGTGTAGCTCGTCTCACCTGTGCTGTCGTCAGAACAGAGACGTGTGTGTGTAGCTTTTCTCACCTGTGCCGTCGTCAGAACAGAGACGTGTGTGTGTAGCTCGTCTCACCTGTGCTGTCGTCAGAATAGACGTGTGTGTGTGTAGCTCGTCTCACCTGTGCTGTCGTCAGAACAGAGACGTGTGTGTGTGTGTAGCTCGTCTCACCTGTGCTGTCGTCAGAATAGACGTGTGTGTGTGGCTCGTCTCACCTGTGCTGTCGTCAGAACAGAACCGTTTGTGTGTGTGTGTAGCTCGTCTCTCCTCTGCTGTCGTCAAAACAGAGACGTGTGTGTGTGTAGCTCGTCTCACCTGTGCTGTCGTCAGAACAGAGACGTGTGTGTGTAGCTCGTCTCACCTGTGCTGTCGTCAGAACAGAGACGTGTGTGTGTGTAGCTCGTCTCACCTGTGCTGTCGTCAGAACAGAGACGTTTGTGTGTGTAGCTCGTCTCTCCTGTGCTGTCGTCAGAACAGAGACGTGTGTGTGTAGCTCGTCTCACCTGTGCTGTCGTCAGAACAGAACCGTGTGTGTGTGTGTAGCTCGTCTCTCCTGTGGTGTCGTCAGAACAGAGACGTGTGTGTGTAGCTCGTCTCACCTGTGCCGTCGTGAGAACAGAGACGTGTGTGTGTAGCTCGTCTCACCTGTGCTGTCGTCAGAATAGACGTGTGTGTGTGTAGCTCGTCTCTCCTGTGCTGTCGTCAGAATAGAGACGTGTGTGTGTGTGTGTGTGTAGCTCGTCTCTCCTGTGCTGTCGTCAGAACAGAGACGTGTGTGTGTGTGTAGCTCGTCTCACCTGTGCTGTCGTCAGAACAGAGACGTGTGTGTGTAGCTCGTCTCACCTGTGCTGTCGTCAAAATAGACGTGTGTGTGTGTAGCTCGTCTCTCCTGTGCTGTCGTCAGAACAGAGACTTGTGTGTGTGTGTGTGTGTAGCTCGTCTCTCCTCTGCTGTCGTCAGAACAGAGACGTGTGTGTGTGTGTAGCTCGTCTCACCTGTGCTGTCGTCAGAACAGAGACGTGTGTGTGTAGCTCGTCTCTCCTGTGCTGTCGTCAGAACAGAGACGTGTGTGTGTGTAGCTCGTCTCTCCTGTGCTGTCGTCAGAACAGAGACGTGTGTGTGTGTAGCTCGTCTCACCTGTGCTGTCGTCAGAACAGAGACGTGTGTGTGTAGCTCGTCTCACCTGTGCTGTCGTCAGAACAGAACCGTGTGTGTGTGTGTAGCTCGTCTCTCCTGTGCTGTCGTCAGAACAGATACGTGTGTGTGTGTGTGTAGCTCGTCTCACCTGTGCTGTCGTCAGAACAGAGACGTGTGTGTGTGTGTAGCTCGTCTCTCCTGTGCTGTCGTCAGAACAGATACGTGTGTGTGTGTGTGTAGCTCGTCTCACCTGTGCTGTCGTCAGAACAGAACCGTGTGTGTGTGTGTAGCTCGTCTCTCCTGTGCTGTCGTCAGAACAGATACGTGTGTGTGTGTGTGTAGCTCGTCTCTCCTGTGCTGTCGTCAGAACAGAGACGTGTGTGTGTGTAGCTCGTCTCTCCTTTGCTGTCGTCAGAACAGAGACGTGTGTGTGTAGCTCGTCTCACCTGTGCTGTCGTCAGAACAGAACCGTGTGTGTTTGTGTAGCTCGTCTCTCCTGTGGTGTTGTCAGAACAGAGACGTGTGTGTGTGTAGCTCGTCTCTCCTGTGCTGTCGTCAGAACAGAACCGTGTGTGTGTGTGTAGCTCGTCTCTCCTGTGGTGTCGTCAGAACAGAGACGTGTGTGTGTAGCTCGTCTCACCTGTCCTGTCGTCAGAACAGAGACGTGTGTGTGTAGCTCGTCTCACCTGTGCCGTCGTCAGAACAGAGACGTGTGTGTGTAGCTCGTCTCACCTGTGCTGTCGTCAGAATAGACGTGTGTGTGTGTAGCTCGTCTCTTCTGTGCTGTCGTCAGAACAGAGACGTGTGTGTGTGTGTGTAGCTCGTCTCTCCTGTGCTGTCGTCAGAACAGAGACGTGTGTGTGTGTGTAGCTCGTCTCACCTGTGCTGTCGTCAGAACAGAGACGTGTGTGTGTAGCTCGTCTCACCTGTGCTGTCGTCAGAACAGAGACGTGTGTGTGTGTGTGTAGCTCGTCTCTCCTGTGCTGTCGTCAGAACAGAGACGTGTGTGTGTGTGTGTAGCTCGTCTCACCTGTGCTGTCGTCAGAACAGAGACGTGTGTGTGTGTAGCTCGTCTCTCCTGTGCTGTCGTCAGAACAGAGACGTGTGTGTGTGTGTAGCTCGTCTCACCTGTGCTGTTGACAGAACAGAGACGTGTGTGTGTAGCTCGTCTCACCTGTGCTGTCGTCAGAACAGAACCGTGTGTGTGTGTGTAGCTCGTCTCTCCTGTGCTGTCGTCAGAACAGAGACGTGTGTGTGTGTAGCTCGTCTCTCCTGTGCTGTCGTCAGAACAGAGACGTGTGTGTGTGTAGCTCGTCTCACCTGTGCTGTCGTCAGAACAGAGACGTGTGTGTGTAGCTCGTCTCACCTGTGCTGTCGTCAGAACAGAACCGTGTGTGTGTGTGTAGCTCGTCTCTCCTGTGCTGTCGTCAGAACAGATACGTGTGTGTGTAGCTCGTCTCACCTGTGCTGTGGTCAGAACAGAGACGTGTGTGTGTGTAGCTCGTCTCTCCTGTGCTGTCGTCAGAACAGAGACGTGTGTGTGTAGCTCGTCTCACCTGTGCTGTCGTCAGAACAGAACCGTGTGTGTGTGTGTAGCTCGTCTCTCCTGTGGTGTCGTCAGAACAGAGACGTGTGTGTGTAGCTTTTCTCACCTGTGCCGTCGTCAGAACAGAGACGTGTGTGTGTAGCTCGTCTCACCTGTGCTGTCGTCAGAATAGACGTGTGTGTGTGTAGCTCGTCTCACCTGTGCTGTCGTCAGAACAGAGACGTGTGTGTGTGTGTAGCTCGTCTCACCTGTGCTGTCGTCAGAATAGACGTGTGTGTGTGGCTCGTCTCACCTGTGCTGTCGTCAGAACAGAACCGTTTGTGTGTGTGTGTAGCTCGTCTCTCCTCTGCTGTCGTCAAAACAGAGACGTGTGTGTGAGTAGCTCGTCTCACCTGTGCTGTCGTCAGAACAGAGACGTGTGTGTGTAGCTCGTCTCACCTGTGCTGTCGTCAGAACAGAGACGTGTGTGTGTGTAGCTCGTCTCACCTGTGCTGTCGTCAGAACAGAGACGTTTGTGTGTGTAGCTCGTCTCTCCTGTGCTGTCGTCAGAACAGAGACGTGTGTGTGTAGCTCGTCTCACCTGTGCTGTCGTCAGAACAGAACCTTGTGTGTGTGTGTAGCTCGTCTCTCCTGTGGTGTCGTCAGAACAGAGACGTGTGTGTGTAGCTCGTCTCACCTGTGCCGTCGTCAGAACAGAGACGTGTGTGTGTAGCTCGTCTCACCTGTGCTGTCGTCAGAATAGACGTGTGTGTGTGTAGCTCGTCTCTCCTGTGCTGTCGTCAGAACAGAGACGTGTGTGTGTGTGTGTGTGTAGCTCGTCTCTCCTGTGCTGTCGTCAGAACAGAGACGTGTGTGTGTGTGTAGCTCGTCTCACCTGTGCTGTCGTCAGAACAGAGACGTGTGTGTGTAGCTCGTCTCTCCTGTGCTGTCGCCAGAACAGAGACGTGTGTGTGTAGCTCGTCTCACCTGTGCTGTCGTCAAAATAGACGTGTGTGTGTGTAGCTCGTCTCTCCTGTGCTGTCGTCAGAACAGAGACGTGTGTGTGTGTGTGTGTGTGTAGCTCGTCTCTCCTCTGCTGTCGTCAGAACAGAGACGTGTGTGTGTGTGTAGCTCGTCTCACCTGTGCTGTCGTCAGAACAGAGACGTGTGTGTGTAGCTCGTCTCTCCTGTGCTGTCGTCAGAACAGAGACGTGTGTGTGTGTAGCTCGTCTCTCCTGTGCTGTCGTCAGAACAGAGACGTGTGTGTGTGTAGCTCGTCTCACCTGTGCTGTCGTCAGAACAGAGACGTGTGTGTGTAGCTCGTCTCACCTGTGCTGTCGTCAGAACAGAGACGTGTGTGTGTGTGTAGCTCGTCTCACCTGTGCTGTCGTCAGAACAGAGACGTGTGTGTGTAGCTCGTCTCACCTGTGCTGTCGTCAGAACAGAGACGTGTGTGTGTGTGTGTAGCTCGTCTCTCCTGTGCTGTCGTCAGAACAGAGACGTGTGTGTGTGTGTGTAGCTCGTCTCACCTGTGCTGTCGTCAGAACAGAGACGTGTGTGTGTGTAGCTCGTCTCTCCTGTGCTGTCGTCAGAACAGAGACGTGTGTGTGTGTGTAGCTCGTCTCACCTGTGCTGTTGACAGAACAGAGACGTGTGTGTGTAGCTCGTCTCACCTGTGCTGTCGTCAGAACAGAACCGTGTGTGTGTGTGTAGCTCGTCTCTCCTGTGCTGTCGTCAGAACAGAGACGTGTGTGTGTGTAGCTCGTCTCTCCTGTGCTGTCGTCAGAACAGAGACGTGTGTGTGTGTAGCTCGTCTCACCTGTGCTGTCGTCAGAACAGAGACGTGTGTGTGTAGCTCGTCTCACCTGTGCTGTCGTCAGAACAGAACCGTGTGTGTGTGTGTAGCTCGTCTCTCCTGTGCTGTCGTCAGAACAGATACGTGTGTGTGTAGCTCGTCTCACCTGTGCTGTGGTCAGAACAGAGACGTGTGTGTGTGTAGCTCGTCTCTCCTGTGCTGTCGTCAGAACAGAGACGTGTGTGTGTAGCTCGTCTCACCTGTGCTGTCGTCAGAACAGAACCGTGTGTGTGTGTGTAGCTCGTCTCTCCTGTGGTGTCGTCAGAACAGAGACGTGTGTGTGTAGCTTTTCTCACCTGTGCCGTCGTCAGAACAGAGACGTGTGTGTGTAGCTCGTCTCACCTGTGCTGTCGTCAGAATAGACGTGTGTGTGTGTAGCTCGTCTCACCTGTGCTGTCGTCAGAACAGAGACGTGTGTGTGTGTGTAGCTCGTCTCACCTGTGCTGTCGTCAGAATAGACGTGTGTGTGTGGCTCGTCTCACCTGTGCTGTCGTCAGAACAGAACCGTTTGTGTGTGTGTGTAGCTCGTCTCTCCTCTGCTGTCGTCAAAACAGAGACGTGTGTGTGTGTAGCTCGTCTCTCCTGTGCTGTCGTCAGAACAGAGACGTGTGTGTGTAGCTCGTCTCACCTGTGCTGTCGTCAGAACAGAGACGTGTGTGTGTGTAGCTCGTCTCACCTGTGCTGTCGTCAGAACAGAGACGTTTGTGTGTGTAGCTCGTCTCTCCTGTGCTGTCGTCAGAACAGAGACGTGTGTGTGTAGCTCGTCTCACCTGTGCTGTCGTCAGAACAGAACCTTGTGTGTGTGTGTAGCTCGTCTCTCCTGTGGTGTCGTCAGAACAGAGACGTGTGTGTGTAGCTCGTCTCACCTGTGCCGTCGTCAGAACAGAGACGTGTGTGTGTAGCTCGTCTCACCTGTGCTGTCGTCAGAATAGACGTGTGTGTGTGTAGCTCGTCTCTCCTGTGCTGTCGTCAGAACAGAGACGTGTGTGTGTGTGTGTGTGTAGCTCGTCTCTCCTGTGCTGTCGTCAGAACAGAGACGTGTGTGTGTAGCTCGTCTCTCCTGTGCTGTCGCCAGAACAGAGACGTGTGTGTGTAGCTCGTCTCACCTGTGCTGTCGTCAAAATAGACGTGTGTGTGTGTAGCTCGTCTCTCCTGTGCTGTCGTCAGAACAGAGACGTGTGTGTGTGTGTGTGTGTAGCTCGTCTCACCTGTGCTGTCGTCAGAACAGAGACGTGTGTGTGTGTGTAGCTCGTCTCACCTGTGCTGTCGTCAGAACAGAGACGTGTGTGTGTAGCTCGTCTCTCCTGTGCTGTCGTCAGAACAGAGACGTGTGTGTGTGTAGCTTGTCTCTCCTGTGCTGTCGTCAGAACAGAGACGTGTGTGTGTGTAGCTCGTCTCACCTGTGCTGTCGTCAGAACAGAGACGTGTGTGTGTAGCTCGTCTCACCTGTGCTGTCGTCAGAACAGATACGTGTGTGTGTGTGTGTAGCTCGTCTCACCTGTGCTGTCGTCAGAACAGAGACGTGTGTGTGTGTGTAGCTCGTCTCTCCTGTGCTGTCGTCAGAACAGAGACGTGTGTGTGTGTGTAGCTCGTCTCTCCTGTGCTGTCGTCAGAACAGAGACGTGTGTGTGTGTGTAGCTCGTCTCTCCTGTGCTGTCGTCAGAACAGAGACGTGTGTGTGTGTAGCTCGTCTCACCTGTGCTGTCGTCAGAACAGAGACGTGTGTGTGTGTGTGTGTAGCTCGTCTCTTCTGTGCCGTCGTCAGAACAGAGACGTGTGTGTGTGTGTAGCTCGTCTCTCCTGTGCCGTCGTCAGAACAGAGACGTGTGTGTGTGTGTAGCTCGTCTCTCCTGTGCCGTCGTCAGAACAGAGACGTGTGTGTGTAGCTCGTCTCTCCTGTGCTGTCGTCAGAACAGAGACGTGTGGGTGTGTGTGTAGCTCGTCTCTCCTGTGCCGTCGTCTGAACAGAGACGTGTGTGTGTGTGTAGCTCGTCTCTCCTGTGCTGTCGTCAGAACAGAGACGTGTGTGTGTAGCTCGTCTCACCTGTGCTGTCGTCAGAACAGAGACTTGTGTGTGTGTAGCTCGTCTCTCCTGTGCCGTCGTCAGAACAGAGACGTGTGTGTGTGTGTAGCTCGTCTCTCTTGTGCTGTCGTCAGAACAGAGACGTGTGTGTGTGTAGCTTGTCTCTCCTGTGCTGTCGTCAGAACAGAGACGTGTGTGTGTGTGTGTAGCTCGTCTCTCCTGTGCTGTCGTCAGAACAGAGACGTGTGTGTGTGTGTCGCTCGTCTCTCCTGTGCCGTCGTCAGAACAGAGACGTGTGTGTGTCTGGAGCTCGTCTCTAATGTGCTGTCGTCAGAACAGAGACGTGTGTGTGTGTAGCTCGTCTCTCCTGTGCCGTCGTCAGAACAGAGACGTGTGTGTGTCTGGAGCTCGTCTCTCCTGTGCTGTCGTCAGAACAGAGACGTGTGTGTGTGTAGCTCGTCTCTCCTGCGCTGTCGTCAGAACAGAGACGTGTGTGTAGCTCGTCTCTCCTGTGCCGTCGTCAGAAAAGAGACGTGTGTGTGTGTAGCTCGTCTCACCTGTGCTGTCGTCAGAACAGAGACGTGTGTGTGTCTGGAGCTCGTCTCTCCTGTGCTGTCGTCAGAACAGAGACGTGTGTGTGTGTAGCTCGTCTCTCCTGTGCCGTCGTCAGAACAGAGACGTGTGTGTGTCTGGAGCTCGTCTCTCCTGTGCTGTCGTCAGAACAGAGACGTGTGTGTGTGTAGCTCGTCTCTCCTGTGCCGTCGTCAGAACAGAGACGTGTGTGTGTCTGGAGCTCGTCTCTCCTGTGCTGTCGTCAGAACAGAGACGTGTGTGTGTGTAGCTCGTCTCTCCTGTGCCGTCGTCAGAACAGAGACGTGTGTGTGTCTGGAGCTCGTCTCTCCTGTGCTGTCGTCAGAACAGAGACGTGTGTGTGTGTAGCTCGTCTCTCCTGTGCTGTCGTCAGAACAGAGACGTGTGTGTGTGTGTGTCGCTCGTCTCTCCTGTGCCGTCGTCAGAACAGAGACGTGTGTGTGTCTGGAGCTCGTCTCTCCTGTGCTGTCGTCAGAACAGAGACGCGTGTGTGTGTAGCTCGTCTCTCCTGTGCCGTCGTCAGAACAGAGACGTGTGTGTGTGTAGCTCGTCTCTCCTGTGCTGTCGTCAGAACAGAGACATGTGTGTGTGTAGCTCGTCTCTCCTGTGGTGTCGTCAGAAGAGAGACGTGTGTGTGTGTAGCTCGTCTCTCCCGTGCTGTCGTCAGAACAGAGACGTGTGTGTGTGTAGCTCGTCTCTCCTGTGCCGTCGTCAGAACAGAGACGTGTGTGTGTGTAGCTCGTCTCTCCTGTGCTGTCGTCAGAACAGAGACGTGTGTGTGTGTAGCTCGTCTCTCCTGTGCCGTCGTCAGAACAGAGACGTGTGTGTGTGTGTTTAGCTCGTCTCTCCTGTGCCGTCGTCAGAACAGAGACGTGTGTGTGTAGCTCGTCTCTCCTGTGCCGTCGTCAGAACAGAGACGTGTGTGTGTAGCTCGTCTCTCCTGTGCCGTCGTCAGAACAGAGACATGTGTGTGTGTAGCTCGTCTCTCCTGTGCCGTCGTCAGAACAGAGACGTGTGTGTGTGTGTAGCTCGTCTCTCCTGTGCCGTCGTCAGAACAGAGACGTGTGTGTGTAGCTCGTCTCTCCTGTGCTGTCGTCAGAACAGAGACGTGTGTGTGTAGCTTGTCTCTCCTGTGCTGTCGTCAGAACAGAGACGTGTGTGTGTGTAGCTCGTCTCTCCTGTGCTGTCGTCAGAACAGACGTGTGTGTGTGTAGCTCGTCTCTCCTGTGCTGTCGTCAGAACAGAGACGTGTGTGTGTAGCTCGTCTCTCCTGTGCTGTCGTCAGAACAGTGACGTGTGTGTGTGTAGCTCGTCTCTCCTGTGCTGTCTTTAGAACAGACGTGTGTGTGTGTGTAGCTCGTCTCTCCTGTGCTGTCGTCAGAACAGACGTGTGTGTGTGTACCTCGTCTCTTCTGTGCCGTCGTCAGAACAGAGACGTGTGTGTGTGTAGCTCGTCTCTCCTGTGCCGTCGTCAGAACAGAGACGTGTGTGTGTAGCTCGTCTCACCTGTGCTGTCGTCAGAATAGACGTGTGTGTGTGGCTCGTCTCACCTTTGCTGTCGTCAGAACAGACGTGTGTGTGTGTGTGTAGCTCGTCTCTCCTGTGCTGTCGTCAGAACAGAGATGTGTGTGTGTGTGTAGCTCGTCTCTCCTGTGCTGTCGTCAGAACAGAGACGTGTGTGTGTGTAGCTCGTCTCTCCTGTGGTGTCGTCAGAACAGAGATGTGTGTGTGTAGCTCGTCTCACCTGTACTGTCGTCAGAACAGAGACGTGTGTGTGTGTGTGTGTGTAGCTCGTCTCTTCTGTGACGTCGTCAGAACAGAGACGTGTGTGTGTGTGTAGCTCGTCTCTCCTGTGCCGTCGTCAGAACAGAGACGTGTGTGTGTGTGTAGCTCGTCTCTCTTGTGCTGTCGTCAGAACAGAGACGTGTGTGTGTGTAGCTCGTCTCTCCTGTGCTGTCGTCAGAACAGAGATGTGTGTGTGTGTAGCTCGTCTCTCCTGTGCCGTCGTCAGAACAGAGACGTGTGTGTAGCTCGTCTCTCCTGTGCCGTCGTCAGAACAGAGACGTGTGTGTGTAGCTCATCTCCTGTGCCGTCGTCAGAACAGTGACGTGTGTGTGTAGCTCGTCTCTCCTGTGCTGTCGTCAGAACAGAGACGTGTGTGTGTGTGTGTAGCTCGTCTCTCCTGTGCTGTCGTCAGAACAGAGACGTGTGTGTGTGTAGCTCGTCTCTCCTGTGCCGTCGTCAGAACAGAGACGTGTGTGTGTGTGTAGCTCGTCTCACCTGTGCTGTCGTCAGAACAGAGACGTGTGTGTGTGTGTAGCTCGTCTCTCCTGTGCCGTCGTCAGAACAGAGACGTGTGTGTGTGTGTAGCTCGTCTCTCTTGTGCTGTCGTCAGAACAGAGACGTGTGTGTGTGTAGCTCGTCTCTCCTTTGCTGTCGTCAGAACAGAGACGTGTGTGTGTAGCTCGTCTCTCCTGTGCTGTCGTCAGAACAGAGACGTGTGTGTGCGTGTGTAGCTCGTCTCTCCTGTGCTGTCGTCAGAACAGAGACGTGTGTGTGTGTGTCGCTCGTCTCTCCTGTGCCGTCGTCAGAACAGAGACGTGTGTGTGTGTGTCGCTCGTCTCTCCTGTGCTGTCGTCAGAACAGAGACGTGTGTGTGTAGCTCGTCTCTCCTGTGCTGTCGTCAGAACAGAGACGTGTGTGTGTGTGTGTAGCTCGTCTCTCCTGTGCTGTCGTCAGAACAGAGACGTGTGTGTGTGTAGCTCGTCTCACCGCTGCTGTCGTCAGAACAGAACCGTGTGTGTGTGTGTAGCTCGTCTCTCCTCTGCTGTCGTCAGAACAGAGACATGTGTGTGTGTGTAGCTCGTCTCACCTGTGCTGTCGTCAGAACAGAGACGTGTGTGTGTAGCTCGTCTCTCCTGTGCTGTCGTCAGAACAGAGACGTGTGTTTGTAGCTCGTATCACCTGTGCTGTCGTCAGAATAGACGTGTGTGTGTGTGTGTGTGTAGCTCGTCTCTCCTGTGCTGTGGTCAGAACAGAGACGTGTGTGTCTAGCTCGTATCACCTGTGCTGTCGTCAGAATAGACGTGTGTGTGTGTAGCTCTTCTCTCCTGTGCTGTCGTCAGAACATAGACGTGTGTGTGTGTGTGTGTGTAGCTTGTCTCTCCTCTGCTGTCGTCAGAACAGAGACGTGTGTGTGTGTGTAGCTCGTCTCACCTGTGCTGTCGTCAGAACAGAGACGTGTGTGTGTAGCTCGTCTCTCCTGTGCTGTCGTCAGAACAGAGAGGTGTGTGTGTGTGTAGCTCGTCTCTCCTGTGCTGTCGTCAGAACAGAGACGTGTGTGTGTGTAGCTCGTCTCACCTGTGCTGTCGTCAGAACAGAGACGTGTGTGTAGCTCGTCTCACCTGTGCCGTCGTCAGAACAGAACCGTGTGTGTGTGTGTAGCTCGTCTCTCCTGTGCTGTCGTCAGAACAGATACGTGTGTGTGTAGCTCGTCTCACCTGTGCTGTCGTCAGAACAGAGACGTGTGTGTGTGTAGCTCGTCTCTCCTGTGCTGTCGTCAGAACAGAGACGTGTGTGTGTAGCTCGTCTCACCTGTGCTGTCGTCAGAACAGAACCGTGTGTGTGTGTGTAGCTCGTCTCTCCTGTGGTGTCGTCAGAACAGAGACGCGTGTTTGTGTGTGTAGCTCGTCTCACCTGTGCCGTCGTCAGAACAGAGACGTGTGTGTGTAGCTCGTCTCACCTGTGCTGTCGTCAGAATAGACGTGTGTGTGTGTAGCTCGTCTCACCTGTGCTGTCGTCAGAACAGAGACGTGTGTGTGTGTGTAGCTCGTCTCACCTGTGCTGTCGTCAGAATAGATGTGTGTGTGTGGCTCGTCTCACCTGTGCTGTCGTCAGAACAGAGACGTGTGTGTGTGTGTAGCTCGTCTCTCCTCTGCTGTCGTCAGAACAGAGACGTGTGTGTGTGTGTAGCTCGTCTCTCCTGTGCTGTCGTCAGAAAAGAGACGTGTGTGTGTGTGTGTAGCTCGTCTCACCTGTGCTGTCGTCAGAATAGACGTGTGTGTGTGTAGCTCGTCTCACCTGTGCTGTCGTCAGAACAGAGACGTGTGTGTGTGTAGCTCGTCTCACCTGTGCTGTCGTCAGAACAGAGACGTGTGTGTGTGTGTAGCTCGTCTCACCTGTGCTGTCGTCAGAATAGACGTGTGTGTGTGGCTCGTCTCACCTGTGCTGTAGATCTGCTGTTCACTGATCGATTGCTCCTGTCTTTCTTCCTGCCTGCTGTGAGTTTGTTTGCGTCGAGGCTGTAAGCTCTACGCCTCGTATTAGCTTTGTATTTCTGTCTGTTTTGAACCATCATTTATTATCATTCCTAGTTGTTTATATTACTAAATATAGTTTACCCAGCATCTCAGATTAACCTTACATCGCTAGCTTCCGTTATTGTTAGCACAGAACGCGTGTTTACGCGCCACCCGCGCTCATTTATTTATTATTTATTTTCTCTCGCGCGCCCGCGCCTTTGAGTTCATAAAAGCCCAGGTAAGTAAGAATCAGTCAACACAAACGGTGAGTAATGTCTTGTCCTGTTATTGTCACCTGTGTCACATGTCATATGTTTAGTATAGCCTTCTCCGATGGCAATATAGGATTTATTTGTGATAAATGCAAGGAGACAGTCAGGCTGACGGAGAAGATTTCAGAGCTAGAGACACGCATCCAAACTTTAATTGAGGATAGTAAGGATAGTACTAGAGCTTTAGATACTATTTTGGATGCGCCTAGCATAGTGAACTCTGTACATGATTCGGTTCCGGCTGAAGTAGAGCCCACGCAGCAGGGCAGATGGGTGACCGTGAGAGATCGCTCTAGTCGCGGATTAAAAAACCACTCTTCCGTTCCGATTACCATAACAAATCGATTTGCCCCACTCAGTGAAACACCCACTGAGAATTCTGTTGATTGTGCCCTGGTAATTGGTGATTCGATCACACGGAACGTGAAAATAGAGACACCAGCCACCATAGTCACATGTTTGCCGGGAGCCAGAGCGCCTGACATCAAAGCAAATTTAAAAGTGCTGGCTAATGCTAATCGTAAATTCTCTAAGATCATTATTCATGTCGGCACTAATGATGTTCGACTCCGCCAGTCGGAGATCACCAAAATTAATATTAAAGAGGTGTGTAAACTCGCAAGTACGATGTCAGGCACTGTAATTTTCTCTGACCCCCTTCCTGTTCGCAGGAGTGATGAGATAGTTAGCAGATTGGCCTCACTCAATGGTTGGTTGTCTAAGTGGTGTCCGTTGAATAATATAGAATTCATAGACAATTGGAAAAGTTTTTGGGGCAAGCCTGACCTGTTGAAAAGAGATGGTGTTCATCCCTCCTGGGACGGTGCTGCTCTTCTCTCTAGTAATATGGCACATAGTCTTAGAGCTAAAACATGACAATCTGGGGCTCAGGTCAGGAAGCAGACAGACTGGCTAAACCGACCGTCTGCTAGCGGCCTCGCGTCACCAAGGTCAGATAAATCCCATCACATAGAGCCTCTTTCACCTAGATATCATCATATAGAGACTGTGTCTGTTCCCCGAATTTGGAAATCCAAAAAACGTCAGGTAAAAAATTTAATTGATGTTCAACAAATAAAAAACAGAT
Organism: Meda fulgida; assembly: GCA_030578275.1. Lineage (NCBI taxonomy): Eukaryota > Metazoa > Chordata > Actinopteri > Cypriniformes > Leuciscidae > Meda > Meda fulgida. The sequence continues at coordinate 48,274,173 of CM060620.1, forward strand.
ATAATACAGATGAACAAATGATAAAGCTTGGGTTGCTGAATATTCGATCCCTTACTTCAAAATCGCTCATAGTTAATGATATGATTTCAAGTTATAATCTAGATGTGCTGTGTTTGACAGAAACCTGGCTAAAACCAAACGATTACATTACTTTAAATGAGTCAACCCCACAAGATTACTGTTATAAACATGAACCTCGTCTAAAACGCAAAGGGGGAGGTGTTGCTGTAATTTATAGTAATATTTTCAAAACCACTAAGAAATCTATTTTTAAATATACTTCTTTTGAAGTGTTGGTGCTTAATGTAAAAATATATAGTGTAAACGATAAATCACGTTTGAGATTTCTGCTGGCTACTGTATACAGGCCACCAGGGCACCATAAAGATTTTATCAAAGAATTTGCGGACTTTCTATCAGAATTAGTATTGGCTAACGATAAAGTACTAATTGTTGGTGATTTTAATATACATGTAGATAATGAAAAAGATGCATTGGGATTGGCACTTAAAGAAATTGTAAACTCAATTGGAGTTAGACAACACGTGTCAGGACCCACTCATTGTCGTAATCATACTCTAAATCTAATATTATCACATGGAATAGATGTTGATGCCGTTGAAATTCTGCAGCAGAGCGATGACATCTCAGACCATTATCTAGTCTCATGTAAATTACATTTAGCCAAGGCTGCAAAGCCGACTCCGTGTTATAAATATGTTAGACCTATAACTTCTGCCACTAAAGATTGCTTTATCAATAATCTTCCTAATCAGTTTCATCATCTCAGCATCCCGGATAGCTTAGAAGAACTCGATATTGCAACAGAAACTTTTAACTCTCTCTTTTCCAGCACTTTAGACGCAGTTGCTCCGTTGCGCTTAAAGAAGATTAAAGAAAATAGTCCAACGCCGTGGTACAACGAGCACACTCAGGCCCTTAAGAGAGCAGCCAGAAAAATGGAGCGCAACTGGAAGAAAACAAAACTAGAGGTATTTCGGATTTCATGGAAAGAGAGCTCGATTGCTTACAGAGAGGCTTTAAAAGCTGCTAGATCTGCTTATTTTTCAACCCTATTAGAAGAAAATAAACATAATCCTAGGTATTTATTTGAAACAGTGGCTAAACTAACGAAAAAGAAAGCTTCAAGCACAGAAGTTTCCAAGCAACACAGCAGTAATGACTTTATGAACTTCTTCACTTATAAGATTGATAATATCAGGGACAAAATTATAACTATGCAACCGTCTACTACAGTATCGCATCAGGGAGTGCATTGTAGTCTCTCCTGAGGAAAAATTGTATTCATTTGTTGCTATAAGAGAGGAAGAATTCTGCAAACTCGTTAATTCGTCTAAATCGACAACTTGTATGTTAGACCCTATACCGACTAAGCTATTGAAAGAGATGCTTCCAGAGATCATAGATCCTCTTCTTAATATCATTAATTCGTCTTTGTCTCTAGGATACGTACCAAAAACTTTTAAGCTGGCTATGATAAAACCGCTTGTTAAAAAAACTTGATCCTTCAGAATTAGTCAATTACAGGCCGATCTCAAATATGCCTTTTCTGTCAAAGATATTAGAAAAAGCAGTATCCTCACAAATGTGTTCCTTTCTTGAAAGAAATGATTTCTGCGAGGATTTTCAGTCCGGATTTAGACCGCACCATAGTACTGAGACAGCTCTCATTAGAGTTACAAATGATTTACTTTTATCATCCGATCGTGGTTGTATCTCTCTATTAGTGTTACTTGATCTTAGTGCTGCATTTGACACAATTGACCACAACATTCTTTTAAATAGACTAGAAAACTATGTTGGCATTAGTGGAATTGCACTAGCATGGTTTAAATCATACTTATCTGACCGTTATCAGTTTGTAGCAGTAAATGAAGAGATGTCTTATCGATCACAAGTTCAGGATGGCGTACCACAAGGCTCAGTACTAGGGCCGCTGCTGTTCACTCTGTACATAATACCATTAGGACATATCATTAGGAAACATGGAATTAGCTTTCATTGTTATGCCGATGATACTCAGCTGTATATTTCTTCAAAACCTAACGAAACTTACCAATTCACAAAATTAACGGAATGCATAGCTGATATAAAAAATTGGATGACTAGTAATTTCCTACTTCTAAACTCTGAAAAAACAGAGATTCTAATTATTGGACAAAAAACTTCCACACGTAATAACCTAGAATACTGTCTAACACTTGATGGCTGCTCTGTTAAGTCTTCGTCGTCGGTTAGGAACCTGGGTGTGCTTTTTGATAGCAATCTTTCATTTGAAAGTCACGTGTCTAGTATCTGTAAAACCGCATTTTTCCACCTTAAAAATATATATAAATTACGACATATGCTCTCATTAACAAATGCGGAACAATTAGTTCATGCTTTCATGACATCAAGACTAGATTATTGTAATGCTCTACTGGGTGGTTGCCCTGCACTCTTAATAAATAAACTACAGCTGGTCCAAAACGCAGCCGCTCGAGTTCTTACTAGAACCAGGAAATATGACCATATTAGCCCGGTTCTGTCAACACTGCATTTGCTGCCTATTAAACATCGTATACATTTTAAAATATTGTTGATTACTTACAAAGCACTAAATGGTTTAGCTCCGCAGTACTTGAGCGAGCTCTTAACGCATTATAGTCCTTCACGTCTATTGCGATCTCAAAATTCGGGCCAGTTGATAATACCTAGAATATCAAAATCGACTGCAGGCGGTAGATCCTTTTCCTATTTAGCACCAAACTTTGGAACAGTCTTCCTACCATTGTCCGGGAAGCAGACACACTCTGTCAGTTCAAAGCTAGACTAAAAACACATCTCTTTGACCTAGCATACACATAATATATTATAGACTTCTATAATTCAATGTTAGGCTGCATAGATTAGGTCAGCCGGAACTGGGAACACTTCCCTTAAATCCTGATGTACTCGTTACATCATCATAAGAAGAATGGCATCTACGCTAATTTTAGTGTCTTTGTTTATCCCGAGGTTTTCCCGCAGCCTACCGGATCCAGGCCGTATCCAGATCTGACTAGGAGCTTTGCCTGGACCCGATAACAACGCAGTGCTGAAGTGCCAACTAGCCTCTCCCTATGGAGGATCCCTTTCCCACTCTACAGATAAAATGTTGTGATTCCGGTTCGCGTACCCACCCCGAAGTGATAAAATAAAACAAAATTCTGTATCAAATTACAGTTACTGTAAATCCGGCCTCTAGTTCATAAACGCCAGAGGAGAACTGGCCCCCGACTGAGCCTGGGTTCTCCCAAGGTTTTTTTTTTTTTTTTTTTTCCTCCTGTAGGTCACCTGATGGAGTTTTAGGACACCAGTAGGTCACTTGGAGTTTTTCGGTTCCTTGCCACTGTTGCCTTTGGCTTGCTCAGTTGGGGATATTCAAAATAATTAACCAAGCATTAATACCATTGATCAGCCCTACCAAACGTGGATGTTTTTTCACTAAGAAACAAACATTGTTATGTTATTTGATTGATATTGTGAAGCTGCTTTGATGCAATTTATATTGTGAAAAGCGCTATATAAATACACTTGACTTGACAAAGTCAGAACTGAGATATAAAGTCAGAATTGTGAGATATAAAGTCAGAATTGTGAGATATAAAGTCAGAATTGAGATATAAAGTCAGAATTGCGAGATATAAAGTCAGAATTGAGATATAAAGTCAGAATTGAGATATAAAGTCAGAATTGCGAGATATAAAGTCAGAATTGAGATATAAAGTCAGAATTGAGATATAAAGTCAGAATTGCGAGATATAAAGTCAGAATTGCGAGATATAAAGTCAGAATTGAGATATAAAGTCAGAATTGTGAGATATAAAGTCAGAATTGAGATATAAAGTCAGAATTGTGAGATATAAAGTCAGAATTGAGATATAAAGTCAGAATTGCGAGATATAAAGTCAGAATTGAGATATAAAGTCAGAACTGAGATATAAAGTCAGAATTGTGAGATATAAAGTCAGAATTGCGAGATATAAAGTCAGAATTGAGATATAAAGTCAGAATTGTGAGATATAAAGTCAGAATTGAAATATAAAGTCAGAATTGCGAGATATAAAGTCAGAATTGAGATATAAAGTCAGAACTGAGATATAAAGTCAGAATTGTGAGATATAAAGTCAGAATTGCGAGATATAAAGTCAGAATTGAGATATAAAGTCAGAATTGTGAGATATAAAGTCAGAATTGAAATATAAAGTCAGAATTGCGAGATATAAAGTCAGAATTGAGATATAAAGTCAGAATTGCGAGATATAAAGTCAGAATTGAGATATAAAGTCAGAATTGAGATATAAAGTCAGAATTGCGAGATATAAAGTCAGAATTGAGATATAAAGTCAGAATTGTGAGATATAAAGTCAGAATTGTATTAAAATTGAAACATGCTTCCATAGACTTTGGATCTTCCACTGATAAACACAAACCTATAGTTCTCAAGTTTCCAAGTAGTTTTCGCTGTTCAACAATACGAGCAAATAAGAGGAAGGACGATATGAAATGCTAGTAACTGAACGCGAGCAGGAGAGCGTGATTTACACTCATGCTAATGTTTACCGCCAGCTAATGTAGGAACACAAGCATCTTGTTAATGTTTATCGTGATGAAATGAGTTTCTGGAAGTTTACAGGTTGCAAGTCTGAGCTCGTTTTCTGATTCTGGCTTTCTTCGTTGTAACAAACGTTCGGTCAGCGCTCACGGCCGATAGGTCAAAGGTCAAGCCGCTTTCACACGCCCCCTTCCGTCACAGGGGTCAAAGGTCAGATTCATTTGAGCTTTACGTGTTACAGTGGAGAGATGTGAAGCTGCAGAAACATGATCAGAAGTGACTGATATAGTTTTAGCTAATAACCCTGCGCCGATCTGACGCACATTTGAACATCCCTGATCAGGAGAAGAATAGTAGATCCAAGAACTAAATAAAACAAAGAACAGACGTGATTTTGAAACATGAATGTTTTATACAAGCTTTATTTACAACTTGAATAACAACTGTACAGTTTTGCAGCGTTGGAAGCACAAGTTCATCGATGGAGACATTATGAAACGCATGTATTCTGCTGAACGGCCCTCCAGCGGCGCACACACACTGTGTGTACATATTGTATACAAGCAATATAAAACTTGGCAAATGGAACGAATGTTTGCTACTTCAGATGAACCTGGAAGCTCACGCCTGCAGAGCTCATCCACGTCTTCCAGCTCGAGGCGTTTCTCTGCTCATGGACGGTTGTGAGACGTTTGACCTATGAACTCAGTCCGCAGTGATCAGAAAGCCTCAGACATGCAATCGATCGCCTGATAAAACGGCACTAAAGCAGATACTGAGCGCAGGGTGAGTATGAAGGAACAGCCGACGAAGAAAAGCCGTCAGAAGATCGACTGCTGTAGTTTGTAACTGTCAGGATCAAAAGCACTTACTGATTCAGCATCAAATAAATAGAAGAGAAGCGAGTCGCTATCATAACAGATCCAGTTGATGTCCGTCATTCACACGACTCTCTGAAGCCCTGCTGGAAACTCATGATCAAGAGCGCTGGTTCACACAGATCATAAACTACTGAAACACAGATCGCTGACGCTAAACAGCCGCGAGGAACACCAGGGTTTGATGATGCAGTTTCTTCCGTCTTTAACAGTTAAAAAGCTCACGCTCTTCTGCCTGATGATTGACACACGCCGGCCACGCCCACTTCTGACCAGAGCATTCTGGGATAGCACACAGACGCTGATGGGTTAGTGTGTAGCGATGGGTTAAACTGTCAATCATGCAAGCCCCGCCCCCTGCGGCTCATGCTTTAACATCACTGTGAAGGAGAGAGATTGACAGGTGTCAGTCAGATTCAGTCTAGCGTTGCTAGGCGCGGTTCTTGTCAGCATCGTGCTTTTATTTCCTCAAGATCGAGGAAAACCTGCGAAGATCCTGTTTCTGTCTCGTTTCCAGCACTAATATCTGAACTTACTTACAACGAGACACATTTACTGGAGAGAAGCATGACTGAAGATATTAAAACTTTGATGAAAAATGTATCATAATTTAGGAAGTTTATGATTAAAACAAGAACAAATATCTAAAGAAGCTTGTTTCCGCCACAATAAAACATTTTAAAAGATAATTGCGACTTTTTGATCTAAACATTCTTAAATAAAGACATTTACTGGAGAAGCGAAATGACTGGAGATATTAATGACTGGAGATATTAATGACTGGAGATACTAATGACTGAAGATATTAATGAGTGAAGATTAAGATATTAATGACTGGAGATATGAATGACTGGAGATATTAATGACTGGAGATACTAATGACTGGAGATACTAATGACTGGAGATACTAATGACTGGAGATATTAATGACTGGAGATATTAATGACTGGAGATACGAATGACTGGAGATACGAATGACTGGAGATACTAATGACTGGAGATATTAATGACTGGAGATATTAATGACTGGAGATACTAATGACTGGAGATATGAATGACTGGAGATATGAATGACTGGAGATATTAATGACTGAAGATTAAGATATTAATGACTGGAGATACTAATGACTGGAGATATTAATGACTGGAGATATTAATGACTGGAGATACTAATGACTGGAGATACTAATGACTGGAGATACTAATGACTGGAGATATTAATGACTGGAGATATTAATGACTGGAGATATTAATGACTGGAGATACGAATGACTGGAGATATTAATGACTGGAGATATTAATGACTGGAGATACTAATGACTGGAGATATTAATGACTGGAGATACTAATGACTGGAGATACTAATGACTGGAGATACTAATGACTGGAGATACTAATGACTGGAGATACGAATGACTGGAGATACGAATGACTGGAGATATGAATGACTGGAGATATTAATGAGTGAAGATTAAGATACTAATGACTGGAGATATTAATGACTGGAGATATGAACGACGAGATATGAATGACTGGAGATATTAATGACTGGAGATATTAATGACTGGAGATATTAATGACTGGAGATTAAGATATTAATGACTTGAGATTTGAATGACTGGAGATATGACTGGAGATATTAATGACGAGATATTAATGAGTGAAGATTAAGATATTAATGACTGGAGATATGAACGACGAGATATGAATGACTGGAGATATTAATGACTGGAGATATTAATGAGTGAAGATTAAGATATTAATGACTGGAGATATGAATGACTGGAGATGAAGATATGAATGACTGCCGAGTCTGTGTTTTAGAGGATGATGGTCATGTTCTGCAGGACTAACGCGTGTGACAGTGATTGACAGCAGCTGTGAGTGTTTTAAGGCATCGGGAATTAATCAACTAAACAAAAAACAGGAAGAACAAAATCGTGAAGCGCCTTTACACAACCGCCAGGAATAAAACACTCAATAAAAACACTCAAACGCTTTCTGAGCGTCAGTAACAGCAGCCCCGAAAACACTGCAGCGCCTCCCGGCACAGGAGTCCGCGCAGGAGTGTGTGCGGATTAACTAATGCTGATGTAATCACGGAGAATCCAGAGACCCGGGTTCATCAGACGGGCTGATGGAGGAACAGGGCATTATGGGATGGAGGCGGGTCCTGATTGGCTGAGCTGGGGTTGCCGTGGCGATGCTCTACCTGGCTGCCGTGGGCTGGACGTGACCCGGATAGGATCGTCTGGTGCTGGTGGCCTGTCTCTGCCGGGCCAGGAACGACTGACCCGACCCGGTGCCGGCCAACCGGTCCTCAGCCGCCTTCTTCTGCAGAGCCATTCCCTGAAACACACACACACACACACACACACACACACACACACACATTACTCACACCTGGAACACACACATTACTCTCACACCTGACACATACACACACACACACAACTCTCACACCTGAAACACAAACACACACATTACTCTCACACCTGAAACACACATTACTCACACCTGACACACACACAACTCACACCTGAAACACACACACACACACACTACACACTGCCTGCTGTGAGTGTGTTTGCGTCGAGGCTGTAAGCCTCGTATTAGCTTCGTATTTCTTTCTGTTTTGAACCATCATTTACTATCATTTCTAGTTGTTTATATTACTAAATACAGTTTACCCACCATCTCAGATTAACCTTACATCGCTAGCTTCCGTTATTGTTAGCACTGCACGCTAGTGTTTACGCGCCACCCGCGCTCATTTATTTATTATTTATTTTCTCTCGCGCGCCCGCGCCTTTGAGTTCATAAAAGCCCAGGTAAGTAAGAATCAGTCAACACAAACGGTGAGTAATGTCTTGTCCTGTTATTGTCACCTGTGTCACATGTCATATGTTTAGTATAGCCTTCTCCGGTGGCAATATAGGATTTATTTGTGATAAATGCAAGGAGACAGTCAGGCTGACGGAGAAGATTTCAGAGCTAGAGACACGCATCCAAACTTTAATTGAGGATAGTAAGGATAGTACTAGAGCTTTAGATACTATTTTGGATGCGCCTAGCATAGTGAACTCTGTACATGATTCGGTTCCGGCTGAAGTAGAGCCCACGCAGCAGGGCAGATGGGTGACCGTGAGAGATCGCTCTAATCGCGGATTAAAAAAACACTCTTCCGTTCCGATTACCATAACAAATCGATTTGCCCCACTCAGTGAAACACCCACTGAGAATTCTGTTGATTGTGCCCTGGTAATTGGTGATTCGATCCCACGGAACGTGAAAATAGAGACACCAGCCACCATAGTCACATGTTTGCCGGGAGCCAGAGCGCCTGACATCAAAGCAAATTTAAAAGTGCTGGCTAATGCTAATCGTAAATTCTCTAAGATCATTATTCATGTCGGCACTAATGATGTTCGACTCCGCCAGTCGGAGATCACCAAAATTAATATTAAAGAGGTGTGTAAACTCGCAAGTACGATGTCAGGCACTGTAATTTTCTCTGGCCCCCTTCCTGTTCGCAGGAGTGATGAGATAGTTAGCAGATTGGCCTCACTCAATGGTTGGTTGTCTAAGTGGTGTCCGTTGAATAATATAGAATTCATAGACAATTGGAAAAGTTTTTGGGGCAAGCCTGACCTGTTGAAAAGAGATGGTGTTCATCCCTCCTGGGATGGTGCTGCTCTTCTCTCTAGTAATATGGCACATAGTCTTAGAGATAAAACATGACAATCTGGGGCTCAGGTCAGGAAGCAGACAGACTGGCTAAACCGACCGTCTGCTAGCGGCCTCGCGTCACCAAGGTCAGATAAATCCCATCACATAGAGCCTCTTTCACCTAGACATCATCATATAGAGCCTCTTTCACCTAGATATCATCATATAGAGACTGTGTCTGTTCCCCGAATTTGGAAATCCAAAAAACGTCAGGTAAAAAATTTAATTGATGTTCAACAAATAAAAAACAGATATAATACAGATGAGCAAATGATAAAGCTTGGGTTGCTGAATATTCGATCCCTTACTTCAAAATCGCTCATAGTTAATGATATGATTTCAGATTATAATCTAGATGTGCTGTGTTTGACAGAAACCTGGCTAAAACCAAACGATTACATTACTTTAAATGAGTCAACCCCACAAGATTACTGTTATAAACATGAACCTCGTCTAAAACGCAAAGGGGGAGGTGTTGCTGTAATTTATAGTAACATTTTCAAAACCAATAAGAAATCTATTTTTTAATTTATACTTCTTTTGAAGTGTTGCTGCTTAATGTAAAAATAGTGTAAACGATAAATCACGTTTGAGATTTCTGCTGGCTACTGTATACAGGCCACCAGGGCACCATAAAGATTTTACCAAAGAATTTGTGGACTTTCTATCAGAATTAGTATTGGCTAACGATAAAGTACTAATTGTTGGTGATTTTAATGAACATGTAGATAATGAAAAAGATGCATTGGGATTGGCACTTAAAGACATTGTAAACTCAATTGGAGTAAGACAACACGTGTCAGGACCCACTCATTGTCGTAATCATACTCTAGATCTAATATTATCACATGGAATAGATGTTGATGCTGTTGAAATTCTGCAGCAGAGCGATGACATCTCAGACCATTATCTAGTCTCATGTAAATTACATTTAGCCAAGGCTGCAAAGCCGACTCCGTGTTATAAATATGTTAGACCTATAACTTCTGCCACTAAAGATTGCTTTATCAATAATCTTCCTAATCAGTTTCATCATCTCAGCATCCCTGATAGCTTAGAAGAACTCGATATTGCAACATAAACGTTTAACTCTCTCTTTTCCAGCACTTTAGACGCAGTTGCTCCGTTGCGCTTAAAGAAGATTAAAGAAAATAGTCCAACGCCATGGAACAACGAGCACACTCACTCACACACACTCACACACACACACACTCAGGCCCTTAAGAGAGCAGCCAGAAAAATGGAGCGCAACTGGAAGAAAACAAAACTAGAGGTATTTCGGATTTCATGGAAAGAGAGCTCGATTGCTTACAGAGAGGCTTTAAAAGCTGCTAGATCTGCTTATTTTTCAACCCTATTAGAAGAAAATAAACATAATCCTAGGTATTTATTTGAAACAGTGGCTAAACTAATGAAAAAGAAAGCTTCAAGCACAGAAGTTTCAGGCCAACACAGTAATGACTTTATGAACTTCTTCACTTATAAGATTGATAATATCAGGGACAAAATTATAACTATGCAACCGTCTACTACAGTATCGCATCAGGGAGTGCATTGTAGGAAAATTTTTATTCATTTGTTGCTATTGGA
>CM060620.1:48292466-48304966 GCA_030578275.1 Meda fulgida
GCTGAAACCATCAACACACACTCTCATTAACACGATCTGCAGCACACACACACACACACACGCTGAAACCAACACACACTCTCGTTAACACGATCTGCAGCACACACACACACGTTTCATATATGCACCGCAACACAGCATCTTCTTCCTCATTGTTCCTATCTAGTTTTCCTGCTCTAATCTAAATATTCTTACATCCAGATACATTTACTGGAGAAGAAGCATGACTGAAGATATTAAGATTTGTTACTGAAAAATGCATCAAAATGAAGTGAGTTTGAGTTAAAAACAAGAACAAATATCTGCCAATGGAGTCAAAAAATTCATCCTGTTTTCCCTTTGAATTACTTCATTTTGATGCATTTTGCAGTAACAAGTCTTAATATCCTCAGCTGTTTTTGCTGCTTCTCCAGTAAATGTGTCTGGATGTAAGAATGTTTAGATATTAGAGCTGTATAATGAGACAGGAACACTAAGAGACAGACAGGAACACTGAAAGACAGACATGAAAAACTGAGAGACAGACAGACAGGAACACACACTGAGACACAGGCAGACAGACAGACAGACAGGAACACTGAGAGACAGACAGGAACACAGAGACTGACAGACAGGAACACTGAGAGACAGACAGACAGGAACACTGAGAGACAGGCAGGAACACTGAGAGACAGGCAGGAACACTGAGAGACAGACAGGAACACTGAGAGACAGACAGGAACACTGAGAGACTGACAGACAGGAACACTGAGAGACAGACAGGAACACTGAGAGACAGACAGAAAGGAACACTGAGAGACAGACAGACAGGAACACTGAGAGACAGACAGAAAGGAACACTGAGAGACAGAGTGGAACACTGAGAGACAGACAGAAAGGAACACTGAGAGACAGACAGGAACACTGAGAGACAGACAGACAGGAACACTGAGAGACAGACAGACAGGAACACTGAGAGACAGACAGAAAGGAACACTGAGAGACAGACAGACAGGAACACTGAGAGACAGACAGGAACACTGAGAGACTGACAGACAGGAACACTGAGAGACAGACAGACAGGAACACTGAGAGACAGACAGAAAGGAACACTGAGAGACAGACAGACAGGAACACTGAGAGACAGACAGAAAGGAACACTGAGAGACAGAGTGGAACACTGAGAGACAGACAGAAAGGAACACTGAGAGACAGACAGGAACACTGAGAGACTGACAGACAGGAACACTGAGAGACAGACAGACAGGAACACTGAGAGACAGACAGACAGGAACACTGAGAGACAGACAGAAAGGAACACTGAGAGACAGACAGACAGGAACACTGAGAGACAGACAGAAAGGAACACTGAGAGACAGACAGAAAGGAACACTGAGAGACAGACAGGAACACTGAGAGACAGAAAGGAGCACTGAGAGACAGACAGGAGCACTGAGAGACAGGAACACTTGAGAGACAGACAGACAGACAGACAGGAACACTGAGAGACAGACACACAGACAGGAACACTGAGAGACAGGAACACTGAGAGACAGGAACACTTGAGAGACAGACAGACAGACAGGAACACTTGAGAGACAGGAACACTTGAGAGACAGACAGACAGACAGGAACACTGAGAGAGACAGGAACACTGAGAGACAGACAGAGAGACAGGAACACTGAGAGACAGGAACACTGAGAGACAGGAACACTGAGAGACAGGAGCACTGAGAGACAGGAGCACTGAGAGAGACAGGAACACTGAGAGAGACAGGAACACTGAGAGAGACAGGAACACTGAGAGACAGAAAGGAGCACTGAGAGACAGAAAGGAGCACTGAGAGACAGACAGGAGCACTGAGAGACAGGAACACTTGAGAGACAGACAGACAGACAGACAGACAGGAACACTGAGAGACAGACACACAGACAGGAACACAGGAACACTGAGAGACAGGAACACTTGAGAGACAGGAACACTTGAGAGACAGACAGACAGACAGGAACACTGAGAGAGACAGGAACACTGAGAGACAGACAGAGAGACAGGAACACTGAGAGACAGGAACACTTGAGAGACAGGAGCACTGAGAGACAGGAACACTTGAGAGACAGGAGCACTGAGAGACAGGAACACTTGAGAGGCAGGAGCACTGAGAGACAGGAACACTTGAGAGACAGACAGACAGACAGGAACACTGAGAGAGACAGGAACACTGAGAGACAGACAGAGAGACAGGAGCACTGAGAGACAGGAGCACTGAGAGACAGGAGCACTGAGAGACAGGAGCACTGAGAGAGACAGGAACACTGAGAGAGACAGGAACACTGAGAGACAGGAACACTTGAGAGACAGGAACACTTGAGAGACAGACAGACAGGAACACTGAGAGAGACAGGAACACTGAGAGACAGACAGAGAGACAGGAACACTGAGAGACAGGAACACTTGAGAGACAGGAGCACTGAGAGACAGGAGCACTGAGAGACAGGAGCACTGAGAGACAGGAGCACTGAGAGAGACAGGAACACTGAGAGAGACAGGAACACTGAGAGACAGGAACACTGAGAGACAGGAACACTGAGAGACAGGAACACTGAGAGACAGGAACACTGAGAGACAGGAACACTGAGAGACAGGAACACTGAGAGACAGGAACTCTGAGAGACAGGAACACTGAGAGACAGGAGCACTGAGAGAAGAGACAGGAACACTAAGAGACAGGAACTCTGAGAGACAGGAACTCTGAGAGACAGGAACTCTGAGAGACAGACAGAAACTCTGAGAGACAGGAACTCTGAGAGACAGACAGAAACTCTGAGAGACAGACAGGAACACTGAGAGACAGACAGGAACACTGAGAGGCAGACAGACAGGTACACTGAGAGACAGACAGGAACACTGAGAGACAGACAGGAACACAGAGACAGACAGGAACACAGAGACAGACAGGAACACAGAGACAGACAGGAACTCTGAGAGACAGGAACACTGAGAGACAGACAGGAACACTGAGAGACAGACAGGAACACTGAGAGACAGACAGGAACACAGAGACAGACAGGAACACAGAGACAGACAGGAACACAGAGACAGACAGGAACTCTGAGAGACAGGAACACTGAGAGACAGACAGGAACAGGAACACTGAGAGACAGACAGGAACACTGAGAGACAGACAGGAACACTGAGAGACAGACAGGAACTCAGAGAGACAGACAGGAACACTGAGAGACAGACAGGAACACTGAGAGACAGACAGGAACACTGAGAGACAGACAGACAGGTACACTGAGAGACAGACAGGAACACTGAGAGACAGACAGGAACACTGAGAGACAGACAGACAGGTACACTGAGAGACAGGAACACAGAGACAGACAGGAACACTGAGAGACAGACAGGAACACTGAGAGACAGACAGGAACACTGAGAGACAGACAGACAGGTACACTGAGAGACAGACAGAAACACTGACAGACAGACAGGAACTCTGAGAGACAGACAGGAACTCTGAGAGACAGACAGGAACTCTGAGAGACAGACAGGAACTCTGAGAGACAGACAGGAACACTGAGAGACAGACAGGAACACTGAGAGACAGACAGGTACACTGAGAGACAGACAGACAGGTACACTGAGAGACAGACAGACAGGAACTCTGAGAGACAGACAGGAACTCTGAGAGACAGACAGGAACTCTGAGAGACAGACAGGAACTCTGAGAGACAGACAGGAACTCTGAGAGACAGGAACTCTGAGAGACAGGCAGGAACACAGAGACAAACAGGAACACAGAGACAGACAGGAACACTGAGAGACAGACAGACAGGAACACTGAGAGACAGACAGGAACACAGAGACAGACAGGAACACAGAGACAGACAGGAACACAGAGACAGACAGGAACACAGAGACAGACAGGAACTCTGAGAGACAGGAACACTGAGAGACAGACAGGAACAGGAACACTGAGAGACAGACAGGAACACTGAGAGACAGACAGGAACACTGAGAGACAGACAGGAACTCAGAGAGACAGACAGGAACACTGAGAGACAGACAGGAACACTGAGAGACAGACAGGAACACTGAGAGACAGACAGACAGGTACACTGAGAGACAGACAGGAACACTGAGAGACAGACAGGAACACTGAGAGACAGACAGACAGGTACACTGAGAGACAGGAACACAGAGACAGACAGGAACACTGAGAGACAGACAGGAACACTGAGAGACAGACAGGAACACTGAGAGACAGACAGACAGGTACACTGAGAGACAGGAACACTGAGAGACAGACAGGAACACAGAGACAGACAGGAACACTGAGAGACAGACAGTAACACAGAGACAGACAGGAAAACTGAGAGACAGACAGTAACACAGAGACAGACAGGAAAACTGAGAGACAGACAGGAACACTGAGAGACAGACAGGAACACTGAGAGACAGACAGGAACACTGAGAACACAGAGACAGACAGGAACACTGAGAACACAGAGACAGACAGGAACACTGAGAACACAGAGACAGACAGGAACACTGAGAGACAGACAGGAACACTGAGAGACAGACAGGAACACTGAGAGACAGACAGGAACACTGAGAGACAGACAGGAACACAGAGACAGACAGGAACACAGAGACAGACAGGAACACTGAGACACACAGAGACAGACAGGAACACTGAGACAGACAGGAACACTGAGACAGACAGGAACACTGAGACAGACAGGAACACTGAGAGACAGACAGGAACACTGAGAACACTGAGAGACAGACAGGAACACAGAGAGACAGACAGGAACACAGAGACAGACAGGAACACAGAGAGACAGACAGGAACACAGAGAGACAGACAAGAACACAGAGAGACAGACAGGAACAGAGAGAGACAGACAGGAACAGAGAGAGACAGACAGGAACACCGAGAGACAGACAGGAACACTGAGAGACAGACAGGAACACTGACAGACAGACAGGAACACAGAGAGACAGACAGGAACAGAGAGACAGACAGGAACACTGAGAGACAGACAGGAACACTGAGAGACAGACAGGAACACTGAGAGACAGACAGGAACACAGAGAGACAGACAGGAACACAGAGACAGACAGGAACACTGAGAACACTGAGAGACAGACAGGAACACAGAGAGACAGACAGGAACACAGAGACAGACAGGAACACAGAGAGACAGACAGGAACACAGAGAGACAGACAAGAACACAGAGAGACAGACAGGAACACAGAGAGACAGACAGGAACACAGAGAGACAGACAGGAACACAGAGAGACAGACAGGAACACTGACAGACAGACAGGAACACAGAGAGACCGACAGGAACAGAGAGACAGACAGGAACACTGAGAGACAGACAGGAACACTGAGAGACAGACAAGAACACAGAGAGACAGACAGGAACACTGAGAGACAGACAGGAACACTGAGAGACAGACAGGAACACTGAGAGACAGGAATACTGAGAGACAGGAACACAGAGAGACAGGAACACAGAGAGACAGACAGGAACACAGAGAGACAGACAGGAACACTGACAGACAGGAACACAGAGAGACAGACAGGAACACTGAGAGACAGACAGGAACACTGAGAGACAGACAGGAACACTGAGAGACAGACAGGAACACTGAGAGACAGACAGGAACACTGAGAGACAGGAACACTGAGAGACAGGAACACTGAGAGACAGACAGGAACACTGAGAGACAGGAACACTGAGAGACAGGAACACTGAGAGACAGGAACACTGAGAGACAGGAACACTGAGAGACAGACAGGAACACTGAGAGACAGACAGGAACACTGAGAGACAGACAGGAACACTGAGAGACAGACAGGAACACTGACAGACAGGAACACAGAGAGACAGACAGGAACACTGAGAGACAGACAGGAACACTGAGAGACAGACAGGAACACTGAGAGACAGGAACACTGAGAGACAGGAACACTGAGAGACAGGAACACTGAGAGACAGGAACACTGAGAGACAGACAGGAACACTGAGGAGGAGCGTGAGTTATCAGTGGTGATCTGGAGTCTCACCGCTGGAACTGTGTTTGTTCTCCAGCTCTTCGATCTTGGAGCTCTTCGTCTGAAGCTCGTTAGTGGCGTCCCGTAATTTCTCTCTAAACCCAAGAACACATTCTCAGTCATTGATGATGAACTCGCTGTGATGACCATGATCAACATCAGCTGATACTCACAGATGTTCCTGACACTTCCTCTTCATTAAGACCGTCTGAAACAGAAGCAGATGTTAAACTCATGATTAAAGCTAATATGTGAGACCGCAGCGCCTCCTGCTGGACACGAGCCGCACTCGCAAACTG
This sequence comes from Meda fulgida, assembly GCA_030578275.1. NCBI lineage: Eukaryota > Metazoa > Chordata > Actinopteri > Cypriniformes > Leuciscidae > Meda > Meda fulgida. The sequence goes on from CM060620.1 coordinate 48,298,814, forward strand.
CAGTGTGTCCTTCAGTGTTCACTGAAGGTGTGTTAAAGAGCTGATGTAGTGATCCAGCAGAGGGCGCTGACGAGCTTAATCACCATCAGGACAAGCAACAGCCGACACCACACACACACACAGATCTGTAGATCAGGGGTTGGCAAGTATGTTTGGCATAATTTAAGAAATGAATTGATGAAAAATGCAACTAGAAGTGTCTGTGACAGACTGGTGCAGTGTCTCTTGTAACTGGTAGTGAGCTGTCTGGGTTAAATCCTGTAGTAGGACAGTCATTAACAAACAAACACATTTGTGTGGCGGTGTCCGGGTTTTACACTGGATAAATATATTAAGCAGTAGTGACTAGGGATGAGTCATGATTTTTGAATATTCAATTAGTTGATTTAATTATAGAATATCTAATCTAATGTCTAAAAGAGTCCCCATGTTTAGGTGGTGACGGGATCATGTATCCAGAGGGTGACGCGTCAATAACGCTCCTAAAAGCTGTCAAAGAACCAACGAAAGTAATGATTATGAATGTTTCAAATACAGCAAGGAGACATTTTAATTGTTTATTAATAAACTAGTGTCTTCTGTGTCAGTGACGGCTGCGATAGTGACCGCACCCATAGAGAGAAATGCACACCTCATACGGATTACATAAGCAGAGAGTAGTCGGTTTCTTTTCGTTTTGAAATTGTTTCAGTCACGCTTTCTATAGATATATCATGTCTGTGAGGCAGCTTATACGTGGAGTTTCGGTTCATTTATGAGACGAGCTCCAGTTCACGCGCCGGCACCTCCGTGTCCTGATTATATTGCTATATTTGCTTCTTATCCAGGCAATTGGTTGATGTCTTTAAATCAAATGTCTTCAGATATTCAAATTAAAGAAACGAAATTCACTTTAAAGAAAGGTATTCTACAAAACAAAACTTAATGAAGTGGTCATAATCATGTCTGACCCACTCCACGAGTCCCCCGATATATTGCGCATCTTGCAACACATCCCACCTGGCTAAAACACACACATATGGGAGATGCAGAATGGATAAAAATAACAAAAAAAATAAAAGAGGATTTGAATATGCCAACTATTTTTATTTCCTCTTTCCATATTGTGAATAATAAACATGTATCATTTTAATTTGCTTGTTACACAATGGAGCCTAACTTAATGTAATAATTATTTGACGTAGCCTACTTTTACACTCTTATTATTCCTTTGCATCCTCCCGAACTGCATTTTTAAATTGTTTGCGTGCTGGAGGTACGCTATTACGACGTGTGCACAGAGATGTTCACATTTAAGCTGGTGAGAGAAAATGACACTATCAGAGTCTAAAGAGGACATTTGACAGCGAAAATAGTGCATACAAAGAAGAATGGATGCACTTTTATGATGGATAGATGCACTTTTATGATGGATACATGCACTTTTATGATGGATACATGCACTTTTATGATGGATAGATGCACTTTTATGATGAATAGATGCAGAAACAGCTATTCACTGCCATTAAAAAGCTTGGAAGAATCAGGATATTTTTTACTATAACTCTGATTGTGTTCGTCTGAGAGAAGAATGTCATATACACCTAGGATGGCTTGAGGGCGAGTAAATCATGGGCTAATATACATTTTGGGTGAACTCTCCCTTTAAGGCTAGTGAACGCGGTTTGCTTGCATTGCAGGGTTATTGGTTTGCATGTAAACCAGGACAGCGGGTTAATCCAACAGGCTGATTTGTGGGAGTTATCAGCGTATGTAAACATGCTGAAAGACTGACAATCAAACGCCAGTATTGCTGAAGATGCAGGACGACACAAACACCCGATCATCGGAGAAGCACCTTCAGGATCAGACCAGCAATCAACACTCAGGCTCACATTCAACAAGAAAACCCAGCAAGAGCATTTCAAATCATCACTGGGTGGACCGTGCTCAGATTATTGGTCTGATGATGCGGCAGCGTGTTCGTTCCGTGACACACGCGTGTTTGAGATGCACATGCGATCCAGTGGGAGAAATAAACCAATCACAAAGCTGCAAAATGCCTGGACTGTACTTACAAAAGATTGAGAGAGATTTGATGGACAGACAGAGGAGAGCAGACCTGAGTCAACAGACGCCTGTCACACACACACACACACACACGGATGATGATCAAATGAAGCAGACGGTCAGACTAAAGTAACGGACACACACGTGTGCTTCTGATGATGATGATTGATGATGAAGGCATCACTCAGCAGGACAACCAATGGCAGGCCTGGATCATGCTACATCATGAGTGACATCAAAGTGAAGAGAGAGATGTTAGTACACACACACACAGCAGCCGTTAGTGTGACACACACGTGATGGAGCCGGTACAGAGGTCAGTGTGTATCAGGGTTAGTCCCGTTTAAACGTGACGTTAACTATAACTACTAAAAACATTAATAGTTGATACAGGGCTCCAGACTAACTTTTTGCCTTGGTTGCACTGGTGCGCCTAATTTTTTTATTTCGGTGCACCCCAATTTTTCCTCGGCCCACGTCGCCTTTTTACGGCACAATTTCAAGATCACCTTTTTATCACGCTCCATACATTAATATATATTATGTAAATGATTTTAAACAAGAATAAGGTGTAGGTAAATACTTTTTTTATTCGAAGCACAATTATAATGTATATAAAAATATAAATCTTTAAAAAAAATTGCTTAAAGTGCTTCACTGAGCTGCCAAACTAAAAAATTAAGCAGAATAAAACATTTCAAAATAGAAACAGAAAGTGCTATTGTTTAAAAGTGCGTCCCTGAACTGATGGCTGAAGGAGCTCCACGTCTGGGCTGGTGTCGGAGCATTGACGGGGAGAGTGTTGGGCCTACTTTTCTCAAAGAAAAAACTCTCCATGTGTCTATTTCTTTTCACTGTTCGTTGTCTGTTTTCGTGCGTTTATTTTGCTGATGCTGATTGCCGTTGGCTCATTTACACTGTAGGTCTTGGTGCCCAATTCTGATTTGTTGCCTATATCTGATTTTTTTGACCGTCCATTTACACGTTCTTTAAATTGTGACCCATATCCGACTCATGTGTTTACACTTGACATAGATCTGAAACATCGCGCATGTTTAAAGGGGGTTCTTGTACCGATGGACGAACGTGCAGCGAGAGAGATCTCAGGACTGGGAACATACACGATCTCATGAAAGTGCGTCTATAGCATTCTCGTGCCATTTATACGCCAAAATAGTTTTTGCGTGCATATGATACGCACTGTAAACGTGCGTATTGCACGACATAAAGTGTATCATATGCACGCAATATTTTTGAATGGCATACTTAAATGGCATGATAAATAAAATTCGTGCAATAGACGCATTTTCATGAGATTAATGAGGAGCAGTGGGGCCGAAATTTTAGGATGAGCAAGCCAACCTTTTATATGTTGTGTCAACGTGTGTCCACATTCTTCTCCTACGACGACACAACGCCTCGTCATCCGTCCCTGCAGATGCGCGTCGAGGTTGCTCTCGTCATTAAACCGCGGAGACGTTGCCTAATGCCTCAGAAAATCCGATCTGCCTGTTTACATGACGCATTGGCACATGTCTGATTTATTTCCACATATGAACAAGGCCTGAAACCGATCTTGAAATATCCGAATACATGTGTTTTTTCCTGTTTAGGCTACACGGTCATAGAACACATCCGATCTGTGTCACATATGAGCAAAAATTGGAATTGGGTCACATTTCACTGACAGTGTAAACGGGTGCTCGGGTCCATCACACAGCACAGAGCAGTGTAGGCCTACAGGAACATCTGGACCACAACCAATCAGAGGCAAAGACCCGCCCCATCTCTGTCTCTGATTGGTTTAGACCACGATATGATCCAACCATGAATGTGAGTTGCGACAAAGGAGACCAAACGCTACGTTTGTGGAGGCAGCGGATGTGAGGACGTTAGGTGCACCGGTGCGACCTAGGAAATATTTTAGTCGCACCCTTACAAATTGGTCACACTCTAGAGCCCTGTAATAGTTGGATTAAAAGTTTGTTTAGTGAAATAAACCTGGGAAAAAAATAAATCTCAGATGAAACTTTAAGTAGAAGAAGTGTTAAGAGTCATGAGGATTGTTTTTATTCCAGGTTAGTTTGAGTCCCGTCTGCTTCGGCCTCTACAGGAACTGCTTCATTGGTACTGATTGCAACATGAACTGTGTCTGGTCGTATGGTGTGTGTGAACGATGAGCGAGTGTATGTGAGCGAGTGTGTGTGTGTGTGTGTGTGTGTGTGTGTGTGTGTGTGTGAACGATGAGCGAGTGTGTGTGAGCGAGTGTGTGTGTGTGTGAACGATGAGTGAGTGTGTGTGAGCGAGTGTGTGTGAGCGAGTGTATGTGAACGATGAGTGAGTGTGTGTGAGCGAGTGTGTGTGAGCGAGTGTATGTGAACGATGAGCGAGTGTGTGTGAGCGAGTGTGTGTGTGTGAACGATGAGTGAGTGTGTGTGAGCGTGTGTGTGTGTGTGTGTGTGTGTAAACGATGAGCGAGTGTGTGTGAGCGAGTGTGTGTGTGTGTGTGAACGATGAGCGAGTGTGTGTGAGCGAGTGTGTGTGAGCGAGTGTGTGTGAACGATGAGCGAGTGTGTGTGAGCGTGTGTGTGTGTAAACGATGAGCGAGTGTATGTGAGCGAGTGTCTCACATACACTCGCGTGGGAAGCGTGGGACTCACATCATCAGCTTTGGATCCGTGTTCCTGAAGAGATTTCTGCAGCTCCTCCACCTGAGACTGACCCGCCAGCAGCCTCTGATTGGCCAGCCTGAGACACACACACACGCACACACACACACACACAGTTCAGTTCATTCATTACACATCTGTAACTCTGCTGTGTGTGTGTGTGTGTGTGAGACCAAGTTAAATTTATTAGTGTAGCGTTTTTCACAACACACATCGTTTTAAAGCAGCTTTACAGAAACTCATGATGTTAATGCTTATAATATCTTAATATCTTCATGCCTTATAGACACATTTATCAGATTAATGCTGGACGACAAGTTACATTTTGAGACTATATAAACAAGCAGTTGTGATTTACTATACAGTATCGCTTTAAGTGAATGGACTATGTATGAGGATAAAGTTGGACATTATATAAAGAGCAACGGACCCTTTCCACCGACTGTAATGATTCATTTCCACTAGGGCTGTAACCAACCAAAGACAATCTTGGTCGACTGAAAGTCCTGACATTTTCAACTAAAAATTACGTTAGGAAAAAAAACGTTAAATTAATTAACCTTGTTAGCCTTGTTGTCCGCATAAATGAATTATAAATAAACATAAAAAAACTAATAGGCTGTTTGCAGTATATGAAATCGTTTTTGACCTAATTATTTTGCACTGAAATGAGTTATTTTGCTCTGACAGCGCTGCATTAGTGCACCTGCGCAATATCATAGCCTATGATTCCTGGAAACAGTACTATGTTGTCAACTAGTGATATCACAAGAACTTTTGAGGAATATGCAACATAATTTAGACAAGTTTTTGTCGGCTGACACACGAATAGACAATTAACTTTTAAAGACATGCTGCCACACTCTTCAATCTGTCTCTTCTCCAGTGGGCTAATGCAGAAGTGTCCTGCCGACGGACTGTCGCCTGTGAAGCGGCGCTGAAAACACCCCGTCAGCAGTCAGCGCTTCCCACCTGACGAAATCAACGCGGCAAAACATCGACCAATCTGAATTTTGTCTGTAATAATCGACTAATCACCTGGGAGATTACAGCCCTAATTTCCACAGTTACTATCGTTGTAAATTTAGCAAAGCATTTATATTTTCATTTAGAAAAATTCATGTATATTTGTAAGACTATAAGCGTTATGTTATGTTATGTTGGCATTAAATTCCAGTAAACTAGTAACCGCAGCGGATCCTGGCGCTGAGGGAGAGACCGCTACTCGATGCGCTGCCCTCTGCTGGCACACACATGCTGTTGGGGATTAGTTGCAGCAAATGTGAAGCAAACTGATATTTGTCCCGGTCATAAGTTTATGAGTTCTGCACCTGTTCTCGGTCTCCAGCTCGTTCTTCCGGCTGTTGGAGTCCTCCAGTAAACTCTGCAGGAGAGCGATCTGCTCATTATCTGAGCCCTCCTGAGCCAGCTTCAG
>CM060620.1:48312466-48327466 GCA_030578275.1 Meda fulgida
GTCCCCTTTAAGGCCTTAATTTGTGGAAGATGAAATTAAGACTTTTTAAGACCTTTTGAAGGCTCGCAGAAACCCTGTATAAGCTACTGGAGTGTGTGTGTTACGGTGATGTAACCATGCGTCTGGTCTAACAACGTCCTGTGTGTGTGTGTGTGTGTGTGTGTGTGTGTGTGGGTGGGTGTGTGTATGTGTGTGTGTTCACCTGAAGGTCTCCTCCTGCAGCTGCTCCATCTGAGTCTGAAGCTGTAAGTGTCTGCGACCTGCCGGGCTGTTCAGATCCTCGATGGAGTCCGACTGGTTGAGCCGCTCCATCAGCACCTGATTCTCAGCCAGCAGACTGCTCTTCTCCTCCTGCAGAGCCGCCACCTGCGCACACACACACATACACACACACACACACACAGTTAAAGACAGGATAATGTGGAGCATCTTCGACCTTTATTACTGAACACTGGCCTTGAGTCAATACCTATTTGACTGTCGCCTTTTTCCATACAACACACACTATATTGCCAAAAGTATTGGGACACGCCTCCAAATCATTGAATTCAGGAGTTCCAAACCATTCTATGGTCTCAGTTGTATAGATCAAGCAATAGACATGCAGACGCTTCTACACACATCTGTGAAAGAACGGGTCTCAGGAGCTCAGGGAACTCAAGCGTGGGACCGGATCCGTTCCTCATGTGCAATAAGTCCATTCCTGAAAATTACTCGCTACTAAATATTCCACTGTTAGTGTATTATAACAAAGTGGAAGCAACAGAAACTCAGCCATGAAGTGTTACGCCACGTAAATCACAGAGCGGGCTCAGTGTAAGTTGTTTGGTGGAGGGGGGATTATGGTGGGGGGTTGTTTGGTGGAGGGGGATTATGGTGTGGGGTTGTTTGGTGGAGGGGGGGATTATGGCGTGGGGTTGTTTGGTGGAGGGGGGTTATGGTGTGGGGTTGTTTGGTGGAGGGGTGTTATGGTGCGGGGTTGTTTGGTGGAGGGGGGGTTATGGCGTGGGGTTGTTTGGTGGAGGGGGGATTATGGCGTGGGGTTGTTTGGTGGAGGGGGGATTATGGCGTGGGGGTTGTTTGGTGGAGGGGGGTTATGGTGCGGGGTTGTTTGGTGGAGGGGGGATTATGGCGTGGGGTTGTTTGGTGGAGGGGGGATTATGGCGTGGGGTTGTTTGGTGGAGGGGGGATTATGGCGTGGGGTTGTTTGGTGGAGGGGGGATTATGGCGTGGGGTTGTTTGGTGGAGGGGGGTTATGGTGCGGGGTTGTTTGGTGGAGGGGGGGATTATGGTGTGGGGTTGTTTGGTGGAGGGGGGGATTATGGCGTGGGGTTGTTTGGTGGAGGGGGGTTATGGTGCGGGGTTGTTTGGTGGAGGGGGGATTATGGCGTGGGGTTGTTTGGTGGAGGGGGGATTATGGCGTGGGGTTGTTTGGTGGAGGGGGGTTATGGTGTGGGGTTGTTTGGTGGAGGGGGGTTATGGTGTGGGGTTGTTTGGTGGAGGGGGGTTATGGTGCGGGGGTTGTTTGGTGGAGGGGGGTTTATGGTGTGGGGTTGTTTGGTGGAGGGGGGTTATGGTGCGGGGTTGTTTGGTGGAGGGGGGATTATGGTGTGGGGTTGTTTGGTGGAGGGGGGATTATGGCGTGGGGTTGTTTGGTGGAGGGGGGCTTATGGCGTGGGGTTGTTTGGTGGAGGGGGCTTATGGCGTGGGGTTGTTTGATGGAGGGGGGATTATGGTGTGTGGTTGTTTGGTGGAGGGGGGGATTATGGTGTGAGGTTGTTTGATTGGGCGGGATTATGGTGTGTGGTTGTTTGGTGGAGGGGGGATTATGGTGTGTGGTTGTTTGGTGGAGGGGGATTATGGTGTGGTGTAGTTTGGTGGAGGGGGGGATTATGGTGTGGTGTAGTTTGGTGGAGGGGGGATTATGGTGTGGGGTTGTTTTTCAGGCCTCTGCCTCTTAGTTCCAGTGAAAGGAACTCTTAATGCTTCAGCAAAACAAGACATTTTTGAAAATGTCATGCTCCCAGCTTTGTGAGAAGAGTGTGTGAATGTTCCTGTTTCAGCATGACTGCGCTCCAGTGCTCAAAGCAGGACCATAAAGACATGGATGAGGAGTGTGGTGTGGAGGAACGGGACTGGCTGCACAGAGTCCTGAGCTCGACCCGAGAGAACAGCTCTGGGATGAATTACCACGCGGAGGACTGAGAGCTTCTCGTCCAGCATCAGCGCCGGACCCTCACTAATGCACTTCTAGAAGAACGCTAAAACATTCCCATAAACACACTCCTAACCCTGTGGAAAGCAGCAAAGGGTCCATAATAAAACCCTACAGATCAGGAATGGGATGTCATTAAAGTTCATGTAAAGGCAGACGTCCCAAAACTTTTGGCAATATAGTGTATTTTAGTAATCATCATAAGGAGGCATCATTTGAAATCTCAAAAAAACACTGGACCACTGCATTACTATGGAAAAGCTACTTTAAGCCTTTTAGTGGCTCTATTTTTGAGATATCAACTTCAAATTTGGAAACACACGACTTCGATTTTAAAACAATTGTAGAGTTCAGATTATTTAGTAAAATATATATTTTGTAAAAAGAAAAAGAAGAAAAAAAAAAGTTCAGCACATTTGCTTTACAGTAAACTTCTTTTGTGCAATAATCTCCAGTGTATTCATTAGCATTAGCTAATGAGCTAATCATTAGCTTCAAAGCATTCAGGAACTACAATAATCTCAGTTCAGCTCTAACAGGTTAAATAAAAAAAATCTATACTTCAATATTCACTTGTTATCAAAGCACGTTTTCAGTGAAACTAAAACAGTATTATTCTCTAAATGGATCTAAATTTTAAAGCAGACATACAGACGTATGTATTAAACTCAATAATAAATAGCCATCATGCGGCGTCTGACACACACGAAGCAGCGGGTCACGTTCAGCCTCACACACACACACACACCCCTCTGGGCTGTTTGCTGCAGGATGGATCTATCATCCATGTGTACAAACATGAAGCGCTACAGTCAACAGCTGATTGGATGTGCCGAGTGTAACATGACTGAGGATCAGCCTATGGGGTGACTGCACTGAACACACACACACACACACACACGCACACACACACACCTCTGGGCTGTTTGCTGCAGGATGGATCTATCATCCATGTGTACAAATATGAAGCGCTACAGTCAACAGCTGATTGGATGTGCCGAGTGTCACATGACTGAGGATCAGCCTATGGGGTGACTGCACTGAACACACACACACACACACACACACACACAGAGAGTTAAAGGCCCTGCACACTACTCAGGGATGTTATCAAGCAGACGCAGTGAGAGCAGAAGAAAAGAGAGACATTTACCCTCTCGTCTAGATCAACACACTCTAACCTCAGTCTATCTCGCTCCTCTTGGACGAGGTACGCCTTCGGAAGCAAGGCAGAGGAGGAGAGGTTACCACACACACACACACACACACACACACACAGTCAGTATTAGGGCTGTCAAAATGGCTCAAAAGCTAAATTCGAATTATATTCAAAATTAGTGGTGTCACAATATATTGCAATACAAAAATGCAACAATATATATTGTGGACATTTCACTAAAAATTGAAAAGACAGTTTACAGAGTTTTAGTACATTAAACTACTATATATAATGTTGAATATAATGTATAATAATGCCATGGGGAATATTTATGGCTCCTGGTAATGCCGAATGTCTGATGTTACCAGTAAAAACTGGCCTACATTATTTTGAATATATCTAGTCAGTGAAAGAGTGCATGAATATCCGTCTAAAATAATTCTGTTTTCAGCTTCAGAATCATGAATATAGTTATTCTGGTGTCTCTATTGTCCTGTGCTTTGGGTTTCAGCACCAAGACCAAGAATATTCATTTACACACAATAATATAAAACTTAGCATTTTAATCAACAGTACATTTTTTGTTAACCTTTTACCATATCTTTTGGAGTATCGCAATAATATGGTATTGTGAGTTGAGTATCGTGACACCCCTATTCAAATTCTAAAGGCACTACTTGATGTTAGAGGATAAAGCTGCTGTATTGTCTCCTGTGTCCACAAGAAGGCGCAAGCGAGCGCAATGATAAAATATAAACCAAATCAAGCATCACATCTTTTATTGAAATGACATTCACTTTTAAAGAGCATTAACTTTTAAAACAATTGTTCCTAAATAAAATATTTCTTTAATGTGCATGCAAGCAAAATTAGGTTACAATAGTACATAAAACTGATCTGAGCATGTGCTGAGCGCTTTCTGTTGACAGTGTTTCCAGCTGATAAACACACACTCACACACACATACACAAATACACACATACACACACATACACAGGGCTTTCTGTTGACAGTGTTTCCAGCTGATAAACACACACTCACACAATCTCTCACACACACACGCTGAGCGCTTCCTGTTGACAGTGTTTACAGCTGATAAACACACACTCTCACACACACCGCTTTCTGTTGACAGTGTTTCCAGCTGATAAACACTCTCTCTCACACACACACACATTCACACACACAAACACACACTCAACAATCACACACACTGAGCGCTTTCTGTTGACAGTGTTTCCAGCTGATAAACACTCTCTCTCACACACACACACACAAACACACACTCAACAATCACACACAGACACACACACACACACTCAACAATCACACATACACACACACACTCAACAATCACACACACACACACACACTCAATCACACACACACACACACACACACACACACACACACACACACACACACACACACACACACACACACTGAGAGCTTTCTGTTGACAATGTTTCCCGCTGTCGAAACACGAGCTGTGTGACACGAGCGTCAGGATCAGTGTGTGACGGATGGGCTTTACCTGCATGTCGAGCTCATGGCATCTCTGAGCGATCTCCTCTTTGGTGGCCAGAGCGTCGCTCAGCTCCTCCACCGTCTTCTTCAGCTGATCCAGAGGAAAACACTTCAGCCGCTTATAATGATGGGTTAGTATTATTAATAACTAAGATCCAGACTGATCATACCTGTCGGTCCAGATCCACATACGAGTCGTTTCCTGAGGACACGGGCGTCTCTTTACTCATGAGCTGCAGACACAACATGATACACACATTAAACACCAAACAGCAGCCTGTAACACACACTCGCACAGACAGACAGACACACACACACACACACACACACACCTCTTGGATGGCGGTCATGACCACATGCTGCACAGACTCTTCCATCATCATGATGGTCTGGATATATTCTGGAAACAAGATCACAACATAACGTAATCATCACACTCACTAACTCTCACTCACACACACTCACTCACTAACTCTCACTCACTCACTAACTCTCACTCACTCACTAACTCTCACTCACTCACTAACACTCACACACTAACTCTCACTCACACACTCACTCTAACTCTCACTCTAACTCTCACTCTAACTCTCACTCTAACTCTCACTCTAACTCTCACTCTAACTCTCACTCTAACTCTCACTCTAACTCTCACTCTAACTCTCACTCTAACTCTCACTCTAACTCTCACTCTAACTCTAACTCACTCACTAACTCACTCACTAACTCACTCACTAACTCACTAACTAACTCACTAACTAACTCACTCACTAACTCACTCACTAACTCACTCACTAACTCACTCACTAACTCACTCACTAACTCTCACACTAATTCACTCACTAACTCACTCACTAACTCACTCACTAACTCACTCACTAACTCACTCACACACACACTCACTCACACACTCACTCACACACTCACAAACTCTCACTCACTCACAAACTCTCACTCACTCACAAACTCTCACTCACTCACAAACTCTCACTCACTCACTCTCACTCACTCACTCACTCACAAACTCTCACTCACTCACTCACTCTCACTCACTCTCACTCACTCTCACTCACTCTCACTCACTCTCACTCACTCACAAACTCTCACTCACAAACTCTCACTCACTCACACACTCACTCACTCTCTCTCACTCACTCTCACTCACTCACAAACTCTCACTCACTCTCACTCACTCACTCACTCTCACTCACTCACTCACAAACTCTCACTCACACACTCACACACTCACTCACACACACTCACTCACTCACATACTCTCACTCACATACTCTCACTCACATACTCTCACTCACATACTCTCACTCACATACTCTCACTCACATACTCTCACTCACATACTCTCACTCACATACTCTCACTCACTCTCACACTCTCACTCACTCACTCTCACTCACTCACTCACAAACTCACTCACTCACTCACTCACACACTCACACACTCACTCACTCACACACTCACACACTCACACACACACTCACTCACTCACTCACTCACACACTCACTCACACACTCACTCACACACTCACTCACTCTCACTCACTCTCACAAACTCTCACTAACTCTCACTCACAAACTCACTCACTCACTCACCTCACACACTCACTCACACACTCACTCACACACTCACTCACACACTCACTCACTCACACACTCACTCACACACTCACTCACTCACACACTCACACACTCACCCTCACACACCCACACACACACTCACTCTCACTAACTCACAAACTCTCACTAACTCACAAACTCTCACTCACTCACAAACTCTCACTCACTCACAAACTCTCACTCACTCTCACTCACTCACAAACTGTCACTCACTCACAAACTCTCACTCACTCACAAACTCTCACTCACTCACAAACTCTCACTCACTCACAAACATCACTCACTCTCACTCACTCACTCACTCACTCTCACTCACTCACAAACTCTCACTCACTCACACTCACTCACTCACTCACACACTCACTCACACACTCACTCACACACTCACTCACACACTCACTCACACACTCACACACTCACTCACACACTCACTCACACACTCACTCACACACTCACTCACACACTCACTCACACACTCACTCACACACTCACTCACTCACTCACACACTCACTCACTCACACACTCACTCACACACCCACACTCACTCACTCTCACTCACTCACATACTCTCACTCACACACTCTCACTCATTCACTCACACACACTCACTCTCACTAACTCTCACTCACTCACTCACTCACTCACACACACACACACACACTCACTCACCCACACACTCACTCACCCACACACTCACTCACTCACCCACACACACTCACCCACACACACACTCACTCACACACCCACACACACACTCACAAACTCTCACTCACTCACTCACTCACTCACAAACTCTCACTCACTCACTCACTCACAAACATCACTCACTCACTCACAAACATCACTCACTCACTCACTCACTCTCACTCACTCACTCACTCTCACTCACTCACTCACTCTCACTCACACTCACTCACTCACACACTCACTCACACACTCACTCACACACTCACTCACACACTCACTCACACACTCACTCACACACTCACACACTCACACACTCACTCACACACTCACTCACACACTCACACACTCACTCACACACTCGCACACTCACTCACACACTCGCACACTCGCACACTCGCACACTCACACACTCACACACTCACACACTCACACACTCACACACTCACACACACACTCACTCACACACTCACACACTCACACACTCACACACTCACTCACACACTCACTCACACACTCACACACTCACTCACTCACACACTCTCACACACTCACTCACTCACACACTCACTCACACACCCACACTCACTCACTCTCACTCACTCACATACTCTCACTCACATACTCTCACTCATTCACTCACACACACTCACTCTCACTAACTCTCACTCACTCACTCACTCACACACACACACACTCACTCACCCACACACTCACTCACCCACACACTCACTCACCCACACACTCACTCACTCACCCACACACACTCACCCACACACACACTCACTCACACACCCACACACACACTCACAAACTCTCACTCACTCACTCACAAACTCTCACTCACTCACTCACTCACAAACATCACTCACTCACTCACTCACAAACTCTCACTCACTCACACTCACTCACTCACTCACACACTCACTCACACACTCACTCACACACTCACTCACTCACACACTCACTCACACACTCACTCACACACTCACACACTCACTCACACACTCACACACTCACTCACACACTCACACACTCACACACTCACACACTCACACACTCACTCACACACTCACTCACACACTCACTCACTCACACACTCACTCACTCACACACTCACTCACACACCCACACTCACTCACTCTCACTCACTCACATACTCTCACTCACATACTCTCACTCACTCACTCACACACACTCACTCTCACTAACTCTCACTCACTCACTCACACACACACACACTCACTCACCCACACACTCACTCACTCACCCACACACACACTCACCCACACACTCACTCACACACCCACACACACACACTCACTCACTCTCACTCACTCACAAACTCTCACTCACTCACTCACTCACTCACAAACATCACTCACTCACTCACTCACTCTCACTCACTCACTCTCACTCACAAACTCTCACTCACTCACACTCACTCACTCACTCACTCACTCACTCACACACTCACTCACACACTCACTCACACACTCACTCACTCTCACTCACTCTCACTCACTCTCACTCACATACTCTCACTCACTCACTCACTCACTCACACACACTCACTCTCACTAACTCTCACTCACTCACTCTAACTCTCACTCACTCACTCACTCACACACACACTCACTCACCCACACACTCACTCACCCACACACTCACTCACCCACACACTCACTCACTCACCCACACACACACTCACCCACACACACACTCTCACTCACTCTCACTCACACACCCACACACACACGCTCACTCACTCTCACTCACAAACTCTCACTCACTCACTCACTCACAAACTCTCACTCACTCACTCACTCACTCACAAACTCTCACTCACTCACTCACTCACAAACTCTCACTCACTCACTCACTCACAAACTCTCACTCACTCACTCACAAACTCTCACTCACTCACTCAGTCACTCACTCACAAACTCTCACTCACTCACAAACTCTCACTCACTCACAAACTCTCACTCACTCACAAACTCTCACTCACTCTCACTCACTCTCACTCTCACTCACTCTCACTCACTCTCACTCACTCTCACTCACTCTCACTCACTCTCACTCACTCTCACTCACTCTCACTCACTCACACAAACTTTCACTCACTCACTCACACACTCACACACTCACTCACACACTCACACAAACTCACACACCCACACTCACTCTCACTAACTCAAAAACTCTCACTCACTCACAAACTCTCACTCACTCACAAACTCTCTCACTCACAAACCCTCACTCACTCACAAACATCACTCACTCACAAGCATCACTCACTCACAAGCATCACTCACTCTCACTCACTCACAAACTCTCACTCACTCACAAACTCTCACTCACTCACTCTTTCACTCACTCACTCTTTCACTCTCACTCACTCTTTCACTCTCACTCACACACTCACTCACACACTCACTCACTCACAAACTCTCACTCACTCACAAACTCTCACTCACTCACAAACTCTCACTCACTCACTCACTCACAAACATCACTCACTCTCACTCATCACTCACTCACTCACTCACTCTCACTCACTCACTCACACTCACAAACTCTCACTCACTCACAAACTCTCACTCACTCACAAACTCTCACTCACTCACTCACAAACTCTCACTCACTCACTCACAAACTCTCACTCACTCACTCAGTCACTCACTCACAAACTCTCACTCACAAACTCTCACTCACTCACAAACTCTCACTCACTCACAAACTCTCACTCACTCACAAACTCTCACTCACTCACAAACTCTCACTCACTCACAAACTCTCACTCACTCTCACTCTCACTCACTCTCACTCACTCTCACTCACTCTCACTCACTCTCACTCACTCACACACTCACTCACAAACTCACACACCCACACTCACTCTCAATAACTCAAAAACTCTCACTCACTCACAAACTCTCTCACTCACAAACCCTCACTCACTCACAAACATCACTCACTCACAAACATCACTCACTCACAAACATCACTCACTCTCACTCACTCACAAACTCTCACTCACTCACAAACTCTCACTCACTCACTCTTTCACTCACTCACTCTTTCACTCTTTCACTCTCACTCACTCTTTCACTCTCACTCACACACTCACTCACACACTCACACACTCACTCACTCACAAACTCTCACCCACTCACAAACTCTCACTCACTCACTCACTCACAAACATCACTCACTCTCACTCATCACTCACTCTCACTCATCACTCACTCACTCACTCACTCACTCACTCACTCACTCACTCACTCACTCACTCACTCACTCACTCACTCACTCACTCTCACTCACTCACTCACTCACTCAGTCTCACACTCACTCACACACTCACTCACAAACTCTCACTCACAAACTCTCACTCACAAACTCTCACTCACAAACTCTCACTCACAAACTCTCACTCACTCTCACTCACTCACAAACTCTCACTCACAAACTCTCACTCACAAACTCTCACTCACAAACTCTCACTCACTCACAAACATCACTCACTCACTCACTCTCACTCTCACTCACTCACTCTCACTCACTCACTCACTCTCACTCACTCACTCTCACTCACAAACATCACTCACACACACACTCACACACTCACCCACACACAAACTCACACACACACACACACTCACTCACTCTCACTAACTCACAAACTCTCACTCACTCACAAACTCTCACTCACTCACAAACATCACTCACTCACAAACATCACTCACTCACAAACATCACTCACTCTCACTCACTCACAAACTCTCACTCACTCACAAACTCACTCACTCACTCTTTCACTCTCACTCACTCACACACTCACTCACTCTCACTAACTCACAAACTCTCACTCACTCACAAACTCTCACTCACTCACAAACTCTCACTCACTCTCACTCACCCACAAACTCTCACTCACTCACAAACTCTCACTCACTCACAAACATCACTCACAAACATCACTCACTCTCACTCATCACTCACTCTCACTCATCACTCACTCTCACTCATCACTCACTCTCACTCATCACTCACTCTCACTCACACAAACTCTCACTCACTCACTCTCACACTCACTCACTCACACACTCACTCACACACTCACTCACTCACACACTCACTCACACACTCACCCACACACAAACTCAGAGCTAGAGACACTCATCCAAACTTTAATTGAGGATAGTAAGGATAGTACTAGAGCTTTAGATACTATTTTGGATGCGCCTAGCATAGTGAACTCTGTACATGATTCGGTTCCGGCTGAAGTAGAGCCCAGGCAGCAGGGCAGATGGGTGACCGTGAGAGATCGCTCTAGTCGCGGATTAAAAAACCACCCTTCCGTTCCGATGACCATAACAAATCGATTTGCCCCACTCAGTGAAACACCCACTGAGAATTCTGTTGATTGTGCCCTGGTAATTGGTGATTCGATCACACGGAACGTGAAAATAGAGACACCAGCCACCATAGTCACATGTTTGCCGGGAGCCAGAGCGCCTGACATCAAAGCAAATTTAAAAGTGCTGGCTAATGCTAATCGTAAATTCTCTAAGATCATTATTCATGTCGGCACTAATGATGTTCGACTCCGCCAGTCGGAGATCACCAAAATTAATATTAAAGAGGTGTGTAAACTCGCAAGTACGATGTCAGGCACTGTAATTTTCTCTGGCCCCCTTCCTGTTCGCAGGAGTGATGAGATAGTTAGCAGATTGGCCTCACTCAATGGTTGGTTGTCTAAGTGGTGTCCGTTGAATAATATAGAATTCATAGACAATTGGAAAAGTTTTTGGGGCAAGCCTGACCTGTTGAAAAGAGATGGTGTTCATCCCTCCTGGGATGGTGCTGCTCTTCTCTCTAGTAATATGGCACATAGTCTTAGAGCTAAAACATGACAATCTGGGGCTCAGGTCAGGAAGCAGACAGACTGGCTAAACCGACCGTCTGCTAGCGGCCTCGCGTCACCAAGGTCAGATAAATCCCATCACATAGAGCCTCTTTCACCTAGATATCATCATATAGAGACTGTGTCTGTTCCCCGAATTTGGAAATCCAAAAAACGTCAGGTAAAAAATTTAATTGATGTTCAACAAATAAAAAACAGATATAATACAGATGAACAAATGATAAAGCTTGGGTTGC
Organism: Meda fulgida; assembly: GCA_030578275.1. Lineage (NCBI taxonomy): Eukaryota > Metazoa > Chordata > Actinopteri > Cypriniformes > Leuciscidae > Meda > Meda fulgida. Next base: position 48,324,857 of record CM060620.1, read on the forward strand.
TGAATATTCGATCCCTTACTTCAAAATCGCTCATAGTTAATGATATGATTTCAAGTTATAATCTAGATGTGCTGTGTTTGACAGAAACCTGGCTAAAACCAAACGATTACATTACTTTAAATGAGTCAACCCCACAAGATTACTGTTATAAACATGAACCTCGTCTAAAACGCAAAGGGGGAGGTGTTGCTGTAATTTATAGTAATATTTTCAAAACCACTAAGAAATCTATTTTTAAATATACTTCTTTTGAAGTGTTGGTGCTTAATGTAAAAATATATAGTGTAAACGATAAATCACGTTTGAGATTTCTGCTGGCTACTGTATACAGGCCACCAGGGCACCATAAAGATTTTATCAAAGAATTTGCGGACTTTCTATCAGAATTAGTATTGGGTAACGATAAAGTACTAATTGTTGGTGATTTTAATATACATGTAGATAATGAAAAAGATGCATTGGGATTGGCACTTAAAGACATTGTAAACTCAATTGGAGTTAGACAACACGTGTCAGGACCCACTCATTGTCGTAATCATACTCTAGATCTAATATTATCACATGGAATAGATGTTGATGCCGTTGAAATTCTGCAGCAGAGCGATGACATCTCAGACCATTATCTAGTCTCATGTAAATTACATTTAGCCAAGGCTGCAAAGCCGACTCCGTGTTATAAATATGTTAGACCTATAACTTCTGCCACTAAAGATTGCTTTATCAATAATCTTCCTAATAAGTTTCATCATCTCAGCATCCCGGATAGCTTAGAAGAACTCGATATTGCAACAGAAACTTTTAACTCTCTCTTTTCCAGCACTTTAGACGCAGTTGCTCCGTTGCGCTTAAAGAAGATTAAAGAAAATAGTCCAACGCCGTGGTACAACGAGCACACTCAGGCCCTTAAGAGAGCAGCCAGAAAAATGGAGCGCAACTGGAAGAAAACAAAACTAGAGGTATTTCGGATTTCATGGAAAGAGAGCTCGATTGCTTACAGAGAGGCTTTAAAAGCTGCTAGATCTGCTTATTTTTCAACCCTATTAGAAGAAAATAAACATAATCCTAGGTATTTATTTGAAACAGTGGCTAAACTAACGAAAAAGAAAGCTTTAAGCACAGAAGTTTCCAAGCAACACAGCAGTAATGACTTTATGAACTTCTTCACTTATAAGATTGATAATATCAGGGACAAAATTATAACTATGCAACCGTCTACTACAGTATCGCATCAGGGAGTGCATTGTAGTCTCCCTGAGGAAAAATTGTTTTCATTTGTTGCTATAGGAGAGGAAGATTTCTGCAAACTCGTTAATTCATCTAAATCGACAACTTGTATGTTAGACCCTATACCGACTAAGCTACTGAAAGAGATGCTTCCAGAGATCATAGATCCTCTTCTTAATATCATTAATTCGTCTTTGTCTCTAGGATATGTACCAAAAACCTTTAAGCTGGCTATGATAAAACCGCTTGTTAAAAAACCGCAACTTGATCCTTCAGAATTAGTCAATTACAGGCCGATCTCAAATCTGCCTTTTCTGTCAAAGATATTAGAAAAAGCAGTATCCTCACAACTGTGTTCCTTTCTTGAAAGAAATGATATCTGCGAGGATTTTCAGTCAGGATTTAGACCGCACCATAGTACTGAGACAGCTCTCATTAGAGTTACAAATGATTTACTTTTATCATCCGATCGTGGTTGTATCTCTCTATTGGTGTTACTTGATCTTAGTGCTGCATTTGACACAATTGACCACAACATTCTTTTAAATAGACTGGAAAACTATGTTGGCATTAGTGGAATTGCACTAGCATGGTTTAAATCATACTTATCTGACCGTTATCAGTTTGTAGCAGTAAATGAAGAGATGTCTTATCGATCACAAGTTCAGTATGGCGTACCACAAGGCTCAGTACTAGGACCGCTGCTGTTCACTCTGTACATGCTACCATTAGGACATATCATTAGGAAACATGGAATTAGCTTTCATTGTTATGCCGATGATACTCAGCTGTATATTTCTTCAAAACCTAACGAAACTTACCAATTCACAAAATTAACGGAATGCATAGCTGATATAAAAAATTGGATGACTAGTAATTTCCTACTACTAAACTCTGAAAAAACAGAGATTCTAATTATTGGACAAAAAACTTCCACACGTAATAACCTAGAATACTGTCTAACCCTTGATGGCTGCTCTGTTAAGTCTTCGTCGTCGGTTAGGAACCTGGGTGTGCTCTTTGATAGCAATCTTTCATTTGAAAGTCATGTGTCTAGTATCTGTAAAACCGCATTTTTCCATCTTAAAAATATATCTAAATTACGACATATGCTCTCATTAACAAATGCGGAACAATTAGTTCATGCTTTCATGACAACAAGACTAGATTATTGTAATGCTCTACTGGGTGGTTGCCCTGCACGCTTAATAAATAAACTACAGCTGGTCCAAAACGCAGCCGCTCGAGTTCTTACTAGAACCAGGAAATATGACCATATTAGCCCGGTTCTGTCAACACTGCATTGGCTGCCTATTAAACATCGTATAAATTTTAAAATATTGTTGATTACTTACAAAGCACTAAATGGTTTAGCTCCGCAGTACT
>CM060621.1:0-10000 GCA_030578275.1 Meda fulgida
ACACACAACACACACACACACACACACACACACACACACACACACACACACACACACACACACTCCTCTGCTCTCTCTCTGTCCACACACACACACACACACACACACACACACACACACACACACACACACACACACACACACACACACACACACACACACACACACACACACTCCTCTGCTCTCTCTCTGTCCATGTTTGTCTATGTCTTCCTCTCTCAATCTCTAGATCATGGTCACTTAATCTGTATTTGGAGAGGATTTGTCTTTGTTTAAAATGTTTAATAAATAGATAACTGGCCAATTTAGAGGTTCTATTGAGGGTCGAGTAACATTGGTGTTTATTTTGAAGTTCAAAACTTGCTTTTAGTGATTGATCATGAGTGTGTTTTAGATGTGTGTGTATTTCTTTAACACTAGTTTTGGGGCTGTAGCTATTCTATCTCTATCTCTCTCTCCCTCCCTCTCTCTCTCTCTGTCTCTCTCCCTCTCTGTCTCTCTCTCTCTGTCTCTCTCTCTCCCTCTCTCTCTCTCTCTGTCTCTCTCCCTCTTTCTCTCTCCCTCTCTCCCTCTTTTTTCTCTCTCTCTCTCTCTCTCTCTCTCTCTCTCTCTCTCTCTCCCTCTCTCCCTCTTTTTTCTCTCTCTCTCTCTCTCTCTCTCTCTCTCTCTCTCTCTCTCTCTCTCTCTCTCTCTCTCTCTCCCTCTCTCTCTCTCCCTCTCTCCTTCTCTCTCCCTCTCTCTCTCTCCCTCCCTCTCTCTCTGTCTGTATTCAGTGTTTTTTTTGCTGTCTTTAGCTGAGACACATTGGCAGTGATTATGTAATAACAGATGGGGGATGAAATTAACACGTTCAGTGTGTGTGTGTTTGAGAATCTTTCTCATGTCGAGTCTCTCAGAGTCTTGGACCCCAGCAGACCGACTGCACCTGTCAGAAAAGTAACGGCCGGAATATTCCAAACGCTAATTAACAGACCAGGAATACTGATCAGGAGAGAGAGAGAGAGAGAGAGAGAGAGAGAGAGAGAGAGAGAGAGAGAGAGAGAGAGATAGAGAGAGAGAGAGAGAGAGAGAGAGAGAGAGAGAGAGAGAGAGAGAGAGAGAGAGAGAGAGAGAGAGAGAGAGAGAGAGAGAGAGAGAGAGAGAGAGAGAGAGAGAGAGAGAGAGAGAGAGAGAGGCATGTTGGCATTTACACACACACACACACACACACACACACACACACACACACACACACACACACACACACACACACACACACACACACACAGTATTTCTGTTGCTTCCAGTGTAGATTTTCCCACAGACAGTGAAACTGGAGTAGAATTACTTCAATGCAATTTGTTATTTGTTTTAAAAAATAACAATAATAATAATGAATTATTTTGTTTATTATCAAGGTGGATTTTTTAGTCTATAAATAAACACATCTGTGTCTTCATGACGTCCTACTGAAATAATAAATACAGTCATGAACTCATTCACATTATTCAACAGATTTAACTCTATTTAATGTTTAATGCAACAGAAATGTGACAATACGTGAGGTAGGACTGTCAATATAGCCGTCACGTTCAGTAATGGCATGACTGAGGAGAATAAACACACTTTATTCAACAAGAACACCCAGTAGAAATACAACCGCATAAAACTAAGATGACAAGCAACACCAAGCAAAGAATTAAATGAAATCAAATTAAAATGTAATGCTTTCAGGATCTGTTCCCTTTCTGTCCTGCTCAAGCTTCTTACACTGTGACATTCACTGTGTTTAAAACGGTCTTCCTCACATATTTAACGCAATGGCATCACCATCATCATCATCATCCCAATGTCCAATCAGAGGTTCGTCTTCATCAGTATTTTTGTTTACACATGTCTTGGCACAATACTTCTGTTATGAGAAAAACAAAAACAGATCATTGGCTGTAAATAATGTGGTTTCATTTTGCATGAACCTTGAAAACGCAACAGTAATTTACTGTCAGACATAAATTGATACGTCATTACGCTATTTCTAAAACATTACGCTATTTCTACAACATTACGCTATTTCTACATCATTACGCTATTTCTGTCATTACGCTATTTCTACAACATTACGCTATTTCTACAACATTACGCTATTTCTACATCATTACGCTATTTCTACAACATTATGCTATTTCTACATCATTAAACTATTTCTACATCATTACGTTATTTCTACATCATTACTCTATTTCTACATCATTTCGCTATTTCTACGTCATTCCGCTATTTCTACGTCATTATGCTATTTCTACATCATTAAACTATTTCTACATCATTACGTTATTTCTACGTCATTACTCTATTTCTACATCATTTCGCTATTTCTACATAATTACGCTATTTCTACATCATTTCGCAATTTCTAAATCATTACTCTATTTCTACATCATTTCGCTATTTCTACATTACACTATTTCTACGTCATTACGCTATTTCTACAACATTACGCTATTTCTACATCATTACGCTATTTGTACGTCATTACGCTATTTCTACATCATTGCGCTATTTCTACGTCATTACGCTATTTCTACATCATTACCATTACGCTATTTCTAGATCATTACGGTATTTCTACATCATTACGCTATTTCTACATCATTACTCTATTTCTACATCATTTCGCTTTTTCTACATCATTACGCTATTTCTACGCCATTACGCTATTTCTACAGCATTATGCTATTTCTACATATTTCTACGCCATTACGCTATTTCTACATCATTACGTTATTTCTACGTCATTACGCTATTTCTACATCATTTCGAAATTTCTACATCATTACGCTATTTCTACATCATTACGCTATTTCTACATCATTACATTATTTCTACATCATTACGGTATTTCTACGTCATTTCGCTATTTCTACATCATTACGCTATTTCTACATCATTACGCTATTTCTACATCATTACGTTATTTCTACATTACGCTATTTCTACATCATTTACCAATTTCTACATCATTACTCTACTTCTACATCATTTTGCTATTTCTACAACATTACGCTATTTCTACAACATTTCGCTATTTCAACGTCATTACGCTATTTCTACATAATTTTGCTATTTCTACAACATTACGCTATTTCTAAAACATTATGCTATTTCTACAACATTTCGCTATTTCTACATCATTACTCTATTTCTACATCATTTTGCTATTTCTACAACATTACGCTATTTCTACATCATTTTGCTATTTCTACAACATTACGCTATTTCTAAAACATTACGTTATTTCTACATTTTACGCTATTACGCTATTTCTGCATGATTACGGTATTTCTATGTCACTACGCTGTTTCTACGTCATTACGCTATTTCTACATCATTACGCTATTTCTACGTCTTTACGCTATTTCTACAACACTTCGCTATTTCTACGTCATTACGCTATTTCTAAATCATTACGTTATTTCTACATCATTACGCTATTTCTACGTCATTACGCTATTACGCTATTTCTACATCATTACGGTATTTCTATGTCATTATGCTGTTTCTACGTCATTACGCTATTTCTACATCATTACGCTATTTCTACGTCATTTCTACAACACTACGCTATTTCTACATCATTTTGCTATTTCTACATTACGCTATTTCTACGTCATTGCGCTATTTCTACATCATTACGCTATTTGTACATCATTACGATATTTCTACGTAATTACGCTATTTCTACAACATTACGCTATTTCTACATCATTAAGCTATTTCTACGTCATTACGCTATTTCTACATTACGCTATTTCTACGTCATTACGCTATTTCTACGTCATTACGCTATTTCTACATCATTACGCTATTTCTACGTCATTACGCTATTTCTACATCATTTTGCAATTTCTACAACACTACGCTATTTCTACATCATTAGTTATTTCTACGTCATTACACTATTTCTACATCATTATGCTATTTCTACGTCATTACACTATTTCTACATTACGCTATTTCTACGTCATTACGCTATTTCTACGTCATTACGCTATTTCTACATCATTACGCTATTTCTACGTCATTACGCTATTTCTACATCATTTTGCAATTTCTACAACACTACGCTATTTCTACATCATTAGTTATTTCTACGTCATTACACTATTTCTACATCATTATGCTATTTCTACGTCATTACACTATTTCTACATCATTGCGCTATTTCTACGTCATTACGCTATTTGTACATCATTTTCAAATTTCTACATCATTACGCTATTTCTACATCATTATGCTATTTCTACGTCATTACGCTATTTCTACGTCATTACGCTATTTCTACATAATATCGCTATTTCTACGTCATTACGCTATTTCTACAACATTTCGCTATTTCTACGTCATTACGCTATTTCTAAATCATTACGTTATTTCTACATCATTACGCTATTTCTATGTCATTACGCTATTATGCTATTTCTACATCATTATGGTATTTCTATGTCATTACGCTATTTCTACGTCATTACGCTATTTCTACATAATATCGCTATTTCTACGTCATTACGCTATTTCTACAACATTTCGCTATTTCTACGTCATTACGCTATTTCTAAATCATTACGTTATTTCTACATCATTACGCTATTTCTATGTCATTACGCTATTATGCTATTTCTACATCATTATGGTATTTCTATGTCATTACGCTATTTCTACGTCATTACGCTATTACGCTATTTCTACATTATGCTATTTCTACATAATTTCTCTATTTCTACATCATTTCGCTATTTCTACATTACGCTATTTCTACATCATTGCGCTATTTCTACAACATTACGCTATTTCTACATCATTACGCTATTTCTACATCATTTCACTATTTCCACGTAATTACGATATTTCTACAACATTACGCTATTTCTACATCATTACCCTATTTATATGTCATTACGCTATTTCTACGTCATTACGCTATTTCTACGTCATTTCGCTATTTCTACATAATATCGCTATTTCTACGTCATTACGGTATTTCTAAATCATTACGTTATTTCTACGTCATTACGCTATTTCTTAGTCATTACGCTATTTCTACATCCTTATGCTATTTGTACGTCATTACGCTATTTCGACGTCATTACGCTATTACGCTATTTCTACATCATTACGCTATTTCTATGTCATTACGCTATTTCTATGTCATTACGCTATTTCTACGTCATTACGCTATTTCTACATTATTACGGTATTTCTACGTCATTACGCTATTTCTACGTCATTACGCTATTACGCTATTTCTACATTACGTATTTCTACGTCATTACGCTATTTCTATACGTCATTACGCTATTTCTACGTCATTACGCTATTTCTACATCTACCCTATTTCTACATCATTACGCTATTTCTACGTCATTACGCTATTTCTACGTAATTTCGCTATTTCTACGTCCTTTCAGTTCCAGTTTTCAATATGACCAAGTGTTTACATGATCTCTTGGATCAGTGTGGAAAAGGAATAAACCCCCCTTTCAATCTGATCGAAATTTAAATTGGATCGAGCTCAATCGGATCTATTTACACAATGCCTTTTTCAACTAAAAATGGCAAACTTTTCATGCGTTTCGTCTGTTTTTTTCACAGACAACAGCGTTTTGGGTACCTGAAAAAGCAATCTTTTGAAAACAGGGTTCAAAGTTCAAGTTTTTCAAAACGATCTCAGTATAAAAAACAAAATCGTGAATCTGTGAACGCTGACGTCATGCTCATGCGTATTATGTGTTCAGTCTATAGTGTTTCATCGCCATCTACTGGCCCAGCAGCAGAATACAGCGGTTTTAGCCGTTTACGCGGATCCGTGTGAATGGGATCGTTTTGGCAATGGTGTCGTCTGTACGCGGAAAACTCAAAGGATAAACGTCTCCGCTTTAAGCTTATCGTGGTCGTGTAAACATACCCTCAGGTGTTTACATGAAGGCTTTTCAGTCCGATTGAGCCGTCAATAAGATTACTATGGATTATTTGGTTGGATGTAAACGTAGCCAGTGTGTGTCTTTAGGTTTGATTCAAATCCTGCTTTATATACGTCAGATGAAGAGCGTGTTAAGGGTTTTCTGTTAGAGCGCTGTCGTGTTAGAGGCCCATAAGTTAATAATAAATGATCTTTACAACGGAAGTGAATCAATCAAAACTAACTTTATCTGGACAATAACTTTATTCTAGATCTGCTGTAGAGCCAAACAATCTCTGTTACTGTAATCTCCTCTTATCACTGTAAAGCCACTGTGAAACTTTACACTGTTAAAGCGCTGTATAGATGGAGACTTGATGTAAGTTTACTGACAGCGACAGGTCTGTGTGTGATGTCTCATTAAAGCCCATCAAAGATCACGTTTGAGAGTTTAACGGAGTCGAGCATCATTTCCCATGCAGACGAGACACTCGCAGGCCTTTGTCTTGAGGATCCGGACATGATTAATGCATCACGGACAGCAGCCCAGCGTGAGCTCTGGGAATCACACTGGAAATATACATGACCTGATGCTGACCAGCTCAGAAATCAGAAACCGGCACGACTTCAAGCGAACAAATGCGTCTTCAGAGTTAAGAGCGAACGTATGGATTCTGGCTAGAGGAATGAATAAAACAAACAAAGAAAGAAAGCATGAAAGTGTCGTCTTTGTGGAGGGAGGAGAAATATGTGTGATGTCAAAAGCTTTGGGTTATGTGGCGCGCGAACATGCCTCGCTCTTCAATTATTGACGAGAGTTTAAGAAGCACCTGCTGAGAGTAGAAACACACCCACACTTTCAACAAACCGTGTGACACGACGACAGAGACACACACACACACACACACACACACACACAGAGACGGATACGTGCGCGGAGGAAGCATCGCCTCGGGCTAAGAAGTAATGAGTGCATTTCCACTGAGGCTTTGGACCCACTATTTGAAAATTGTTTTGTGTCTTAATAAATCCTAAAAGTGTAATTTACTCGTGAAAGAGAAATAACAAAGGCGCCCATGCCGTGTTTGATAAAAGCACTTGTTAGAGCTGATGTGTCGGCGGGGTCTCGGATGGCAGAACGTCGTTTCTTTTCTTCTTTCCTCAGGTGGATCTGTTCTCAGATCTGTGCCGATAGCGTATGCGTCACGTCACGCCATATTAATGCAACTGAGACACTGAGACGAGCCGAAACCAGACCAGCCGAAACCAGACGAGCCAAAACCAGACGAAACCAGACGAAACCAGACCAGCCGAAACCAGACGAGCCGAAACCAGACGAGCCGAAACCAGACGAGCCGAAACCAGCCGAAACCAGACGAGCCGAAACCAGACGAGCCGAAACCAGACGAGCCGAAACCAGACGAGCCGAAACCAGACGAAACCAGACGAGCCGAAACCAGACGAGCCGAAACCAGCCGAAACCAGACGAGCCGAAACCAGCCGAAACCAGACGAGCCGAAACCAGCCGAAACCAGACGAGCCGAAACCAGACGAGCCGAAACCAGACGAGCCGAAACCAGATGAAACCAGACGAGCCGAAACCAGCCGAAACCAGACGAGCCGAAACCAGACGAGCCGAAACCAGACGAGCCAAAACCAGACGAGCCGAAACCAGACGAGCCGAAACCAGCCGAGCCGAAACGAGACGAGCCGAAACCAGACGAGCCGAAACCAGCCGAAACCAGACGAAACCAGATGAAACCAGACGAGCCGAAACCAGACGAAACCAGACAAGATGAAACCAGACAAAACCAGACGAGACGAAACCAGACAAGACGAAACCAGACGAAACTAGACCGCCGCCATTTTAAAAGTTAAACTTTAGACATATTTTTAAACTTGCATTTGTTTGTTGATGTTTATAATTATCAAGTTAATTATTATGGTAACACTTTACAATAAGGTTCATTAGTTAATGTATTAACTAACATGAACTAACAATGAGCAATACATTTGTTACAGTATTTATTAATCTTTGTTAATATTAGTTAATAAAAATACAGATTTTCATTGTTTCATGTTAGTTGACAGTGCATTAACTAATGTTAACAAATACAAGCTTTTATTTTAATAACGTATTAGTAAATGTTGAAATTCATATAAACTAAGGTTAATACAAGTATTGTTTCTTAGTTCACGTTAAGATAGTTAAAGTTAACTAATGAAGCTTATTGTAAAGTGTTACCATTCTTTTTTTCATTTTTACTTCCATGAACTGTATTTTCATATTGTGTACAGCGCTTTGAGAAGCTGGCGCTTTATAAAATAAAGTGAATTATCATTATTGTAAGATCAGAGCGTCAGGGAAGCGTGGCGTGACATTAGCCCATCGGTGTGTTAATGGAGGACTCTGGAGGCGAGTGCTCTGCGCTAATAGATGGTGTTGTTGGGCAGAAAGAGGTCGGGGCGATCTAATGCTAATGCTAATGTTTGTGTCTCGATCATAATGGGGTTTCATTAGCCGCGGGCGGGAACGCTCACGGGCCGCTAACGTCTGGCCATTACCAGAGTCCCGGACTGGAAAATCTGAGTTTGTGCTTCGCGATAGGAAAGCCTGAATGTCATCAGAGAAGTTCTGCAGGAGATTGGGTCTGTCGAGGGAGAAAGACAAATACTCCGAAGTTCCTCAATAACCCTGAAGCCACAGCCAGCTCTTCCTGGCTCCACAGACTCCCGAAGAAACTACTTTTGATGAAGACTTTCCATGTAGGAACACTAAACAAAACAAAACTGTGCAGCTTTCCAATCAGAAGCTGCCATGAAGTACTTCTGGGTTTGAGTTTGGAAGTTTTGCCAATTTCATACACTACTGTACTAAGAGTTAATACTTTTATTGATCAAAGACGCATTAAATTGATCAAAAGTGACAGTAAAGATATTTCTAATGTTACAAAAGATTCTATTTCAAGTAAATGCTGTTCTTTTGCACTTTCTAGTCATCTAGTCAAGGATTCAGAATTAAAAAGTCCAAATAATTTACTCTCCCGCACGTCATCCAGGATGTTTCTTTCTTTCTTCAGTGGAAACGAAATGAAGGTTTTTGAGGAAAACACTCCAGGATTTCCTCCATATAGTGTCTTCAATGGGGTCCAACGGCTCGAAGGTCCAGATGTGAGTTTCAGTGCAGCTTCAAAGTCTCGACACGATCCAGCCGAGGAATACGAGTCTCATCTACACAAACCAGCGACATTTATAACACAATACAGTTATATACTTTATAACCACACATGCTGGTCTTGCACATCCACCACTTCACACATTACGAAAAAGTATATAAATGTTTATTTTATTAATAAAATTACCAATGGTTTGGCTTTTCGACCGAAGATCTTGGATGACGCGTGGAAGAGTAAATGATCAGGAAATTTTACTTCTGGTGTGAAGTACTCCTTTAAAAATAAAATGACTAAAGCAGCACAACTGTTTTCAACACTGATAATAATCATAAATGTTTCTTGAGCATCAGATCATCATATTATCCTGATTTCTGAAGGATCATGTGACACTGAAGACTGGAGTAATGATGCTAAAACTCAGCTTTGATCACAGGAATAAATTACACTTTACTAGATATTCATATAAAAAACTACTGATTTACACTGGAATAATATTTCACTGTTTTACTGTATTTTTGATCAAATAAATGCAGCCTTGTGTTCCAGGGATTCACTTATGTGCCCAGTCTTGGAGGAATCTTGCCATATTGTCAAAATAGTTTAATTTGTTTGCATCCCAGAGAAAGATGAAGATCATAAAGACACGCCCTGTTAATTACGCCCGCGTTAAACCTGCGCACCGAGCCCGCGCGCGGAGAAACCGGGGTTCCTTCGCATTGTTCCGCACAGAAAAATCAATAATTAACGTAATTACGAGCATGTCGAGGAAGCAGAGAATATGATAGGCAGGGTTTCTGTGTCTCTCTAAGTCTGAAACCCATCAGCATCAGCGTTAGAAAAGAGTTCCGGCTGCAGCTGGCGACACAAACGCGCTTTCAGGCCGTTTACC
>CM060621.1:15000-22500 GCA_030578275.1 Meda fulgida
AGACGTGTTGAAATAAAAGCGTGAATAATTGTTTCAAAGCTATTCCTATTTAAAAATGGCTTGACTTTGGCCAACCAGCGTAAATGATAAAAAACGGCTCTGACTGTGGCATTAATTTGTTTGTTCAGCTTAAGACTACTATCTAGATAAAATCCTAAGTTTTTGACTGCGGAAGTGAGGTGTGGTGTGAGGTTACCAAGGTCAGTGCAATATCTGTCAGAAAGCTCACTGGGACCAAATTGGATGATTTGGGTTTTCTCTTCGTTTAGCAGCATAAAGTTGTTAGTGAGCCAGATCTTGAGTTCACGGAGACAGTCTTGTAGTCTCTTACATGCGGTGTTATCATTATGTTTTATAGGTATGTAGAGTTGGGTGTCATCCGCATAACAGTGGTATGACACACCAAGTCTACTCATAATTGACCCCAGAGGAAGCATGTACAATGAGAAAAGTAGGGGTGCCAGAATTGAACCCTGGGGTACACCACAGTTGAGGTGAGTCGTAGAAGATAGATGACTACCTAATCTAACAGAAAAACTTCTGTTTGAAAGGAAAAATTGAAACCATTTAAGTACTATACCTGAGATACCGATCGAACATTCTAACCGAGATAGGAGAATCTTGTGGTCTACGAAGTCAAAAGCTGAACTTAAATCTAAGAGCACTAAGGCCATGGTATCACCAGCATCTGTCGTTATAAAAATGTAATTTAGAACTTTCTATGGATATGATATGAATGGTGTGAAGCGACCTCAGATACTCCAGAAGAGGAGATGGCGGGCAAGTTGCGACATGCGGCGGGAGCGTAGACCACCTTGGCGGTTGATGTACACTACTGTTGCAGTGTTGTCCGTCTGGACCAGTATGTGCTTACCCTTTAGCAGGGCCCTGAAGCGGTGCAGATCAAGACGTACTGCTAGCAACTCGAGGCAACTGATATGTTACTTAAGTTGGGGTCCCGACCAGGAGCACATGGTTGCACATGGCACCCCAGCCCGTGGCGGAGGCTTCTGTCGAGACAACAACATGCCTGGAAACTCAATCTAGCTGAACACCGGCCCGTAGAAAGGAGAGGTTGGACCACGGGGTGAAGGTTTGATGGCAGGCCGGAGTGACTGACACTCTGAGCATCTCCTGTTGCCATGCCCATCTCGGGACTCCAGGGGGCCCGTCTCAGGAGCGCCGCTTTGCCTGCCGTTCGGCAACGCATAAGAACTGCTTTGAGAACTACTGGGCAATGTCCTCGACCGCACCGCCGAAGGGGCCAGTCTGGGAGATAGAGGAGTTGAGGAAATGGGTTCGCTCAGACTCTGCATATCTGCCAGGTTGAGCCATAGGTGGCGTGTAATTTTAGATACGCTTTTGTCATTTTGTTATTGTCATTAGCTTTTAAAATGTCTAATTTTTAGTAGCTTTAGTACTTTATAATTGTGTGTTTGGGACGTGGCTGTTAATGGTGAGACTTTTGTTTTTTGTAACCAGGCTCTGAAAAATCACTTAAAAATTTGGATTTAGATTAAACGGTTAATATATTGGTTATCGGCTTTCAAATATAAAGAATTATTGGTTATCAGTATCGGCCAAAACAAATTTATTATCAGGAAAATACACATAGAGCATTGAGTGTTATAAATGCCTTTTTTACTATATTAAAAATGTTATAGTAACTTTACACTAAGGTCTCATTGGTAATAATTTACATTAAGGTTCATTAGTTAACATTAATTAACCACCTTAGTTAACATGAACTAAGAATCAATAATACTTGTACAGCATTTATTCATCTTAGTTAACAAGTTAGTTCATGTTAGTAAATACATTAACTAATGTTAACTGATTAACCTTATTGTGAAGTGTTACAATATACCGGTTATCGGTTTTCAAATATAAAGAGTTATCGGTATCAACCAAAATGTTCATATTGGTGCATTTCTAAATTTGAAAGATTTAGCTCTGATATGAGAGTGTCTGGTGTAACAGGAGTGTGTGTGTGTGTGTCTCATGCCTCCCGTCGTCATTCGGGCTCGTCCGGCTCTCGCTCTGGTCATTAGCCCCGACAGACACGTCCTCGCACTCCTAAAACCCCTCTAATTATTTCCTTGGGCAGCAGCCGCGAGATGGAAGGTAATTTCTAACCTTTCTGGCGCACCTGGGGAACTCCTCGCGGGAGCCAAGGTGTCTGTGTGGCATTCAGCATCAAAACATGACCTTTAATGGCCGCTCCGAGAGCAGTTGGCACTGGTGCCACACAACGCCTGATGCTAATGTTGATGAGTAATTTATGCAGCCGCCGTCTGATCCGCGCGCTTAGGTAGCCGAGAGAGAGACGGCTGAAGACAGAGAGAGAGAGAGAGAGACAGACGGCTGAAGACAGCCATCAGTGAGACACGCCGAGGTTAAAGATGATCGGGAGGGGTTGTTATTTAGGACCAGAGAGAGAGATAGAGAGAGAGAGAGAGAGAGAGAGAGAGAGAGAGAGAGAGAGAGAGAGAGAGAGAGGGATGAGCAGGTGGGGTAATTATGTCGAACACGTTCAGATGGACCTCAGAATTGTTCTGCTAGGCCCGACCGGCATGTCTGACCTTTAGGGGTATTCTATTTGTGCAGATTGCAGACGAGACGAGTGTGTGTTACAGCAAACTCACTGTTACCTGAAGAAGACGCAACGCCACTTACTGTCATTAGCATGCAAAGGGAAAAAAGCTGAAAAATCACATGGGTTTTTAATGAAAATAGTGAAGTAAACTAAATAGAGTTTTATGGCTGGTTGTAAATCTTAAAATGGACATATCATGAAAATCGGCCTTTCTCCGTGTGTAAGTGCTTTAATCGGGTCCAGTGCTTTTACCAACACTGAAACCATGAAGTGAAACCCAGTATTCTGGTGAGTCTTTCTCTGAGAGCATGGCAAACAATAATCCGATCAGATTTCGCTCTCCTTCTGCCGTATGAAGAGGATCTTATTATAATATTAGCGGCCCTTAATCTGCACGTTTACACACACCAGCCGACATCTGGTCCACAAGCGCCACCAGTATAACCAGTTGTAGCGCACTAGAAGATCTAGAAGGTAGAAGATCCAGCAGAGCCTGAAGCTGTTGTGTGTGTGTGTGTGTGTGTGTGTGTCTGGGATTCTGGATGAGTGAGATCGGCCGGTTCTGTTATTGCCGGAGTTCCTGAAGCTCGTGTGAAGACTCCGCCCTCTTCTGGATGGAGGCGGAGCTGCAGCTCATTTACATTTAAAGAGACACACACAAAAAGGTGCGTTTTTGCTCACACCCAAAAAGGGGCAAACTTGACAAGCTCTAATAAATGATCTGGTATTTTGATCTGTAATCTTACAGACACATTCTGGGGACGCCTCATATTTATATTACATCCTATGAAATATGAGGGATAATATGTCACCTTTAATGACTGCTGTATTGGCAGGTGTGGCATATGGTCATTTTGGACGCTGATCATGAACCTTAAAAATGACTTTCACTGATAATATATTCAGTTTAATATTGTTAACTTGAATTAAGAACAGTTCATTGTGTGTGAGTATGTGTTTGTTTGTGTGTGTGTGTGTGTGTGTGTGTGTGTGTCATTTCAAATCTGACTTCATACTCAGAGACAAAAGTTGTGTGTACAAATCTGTGTAAGAGTTTCCATCTTGGCATACTTTTACTATTATTAATATTATACATTTGTAGTATTATATTACTATCTTGAATTCCTTTTTATTTGTATATTTTTCATTTTAATCTTAGTTTAGGCTTTTGTAATTTTTATTAGTTTTTAAAATTTCTAATTTTTAGTAGCTTTAGTACATCAATGCCAAGGTAACAAAAATTAAATTAGATTTAGAGAGAAATTTAGATATAAGTTTTTGCTTTCATTAATTATAAAGTTTGCATCTTTATTTGAATAAATTAAAAGTGCATATTTTTATTTAGCAATAACAACTCTGTTGGGAATAATGTGTTTGTGTATTATAATAGTTTTTTTATCGTTGTGATAAAGGTAAATGCAGTTATGATGCGGTGTGAATCTGTGAGGTGAGTTCAGTGTGAAATTAGCATCATGTGATCGGGTCCTGATTGCTCAGATCAATGATGCAGCTTTACCACGTTTAGCTAATGCTTATTTTATTACACAAGCCAAAATGAAACACATTTATTATGAGGCGGGAGCAGCTGGTGTGTGTGTGTGTGTGTGTGTGACGTCAGCGTGCCGTAGTATCTCCATCTGCCGAAGAATGGCAGATTTATTTATATGGTCTGAATGCAGCATGTGGGCAACAGTCGCACAAAGAGCCGCATGAATGGAGTATTTACTCTCAGACTTCTACAGAATCTAGTTTGTCGTTGTTATTAGTAGTGCTGGACTCAGAACACCATCATGGCTGCCTAGCAACACCCTAGAAACCAGTTTAACCCTCATTCTTCCCTCGGGTCATTTTAGAAATTGAGTGTTCATCAGAGGGGTCAAAGACCCCAGGACTTTTGTCACTTTAGCCACGAATACACTATTGAAAAAAAATTGAATGGATTCGAGGAGTTTTGTGGTTGGAATTTAAAAAAGTAACAGATCCTCCTCTTGCCACAATCTGATCCCCTTAGGAATGAGTGGAATGTGAGGAATGCTTCAGTACACAGTAGAATAACCTGAAAATGCCCAAAAATAAACAATTCTTGGTTAAACTTCCCCTTAAGCTGCAAACTCCAGCTTTCCATTAAACCCAAAATTTGTTCTAAACGTGGACACTCAATAAAAAGATGAAAAACAGTTTCAGGCACCCCACAAAAGGACAACCCTCATCATCTGAGACATTAAGGAGTGCTTTGTGTCTGTTCGTAGCTAAAATCCCATGCACAATTCTCCACTGAAGATCACCCACCCTCTTCTCTATGGGTCTTTTGTACAGGGACCGCCAGCTACCTTTCGGGGAAGAGCCTGAATCAAACACCATTGCCCATTTAGTGTCTCTTACATCCTTAAGATGTTGAAAATGTATAGTTTTTACACAAGGTCTGTAAAGTGTTTGTCTGCTCAAATTACTAAAAACATTCAGTTCTGGTGTATCCATAGAAAGCAACTTTCTGCCATCTTCCTGACAGTCTTCTTTTTTTTTATGGAAACATGCAGTTCAGGTAAATGGGCATTACCTCTCGCATCACAGTTCTCCACAGGGTAAACTTTCATGGTATCCCTTGTAGGAACAGGGAGGGCCTCCTCAAGATCCTCCAACATCCTCTTGATAAGCCGTTCAGACCTGAAGCCCACCTTTTGTGCCAGCTCCTCCACTGATATCCAGCTCAGTCCCCTGCGTAGGTGGCATATTTTGGAGACTCCTGCTTTCAACATTGCCGACCTTACAGTGGCAGAGCTCAGCAACTCAACAGATATAAATGGATTTAAAAACAAAGGCTCTTCATATATCCACTGATTGGATCCTTCCCATTCTCTTGAACATGATAGAGTCTGCCAAGCTTGCAACACACTCTGGTAAAAACCAGCCAATCTTTCCAATGCTAGTCCATCAAAGGACATGACAAACCATTGCTTATCCAACCCCATTCTTCTGGTTTTTTTTTTTGCAGCACAGCACATGCTACATCCATCCACTGCTGATGCTGATTATATAAAAGACGCTGTGCCACTTGCAAACGGAAAACACCAGTCCTTGACCAAATGTCAATTTATCCTTGTCCTCCCTCATGAACTGGAAGGTATAGGTCAGCAGCTTTTAGCCAGTGTTGTCCCAAAATAATTTAACAAGAATCTTTTGAATATCTTCAATTATGTTTTTTGGAGGATCCAAAACCATCAACTTATGCCAAAGTGTGGAAGCTATAAGACTGTTGGCTACCAGGACTCTTCCCCTGTAGGATAACTGGGGTAGCAGCCATTGCCATTTAGACAACTTTGCAAGCACTCCCTCTACTAACCCCTCCCAATTCCTCATCCTACATTCATCTTTACCAAGATAAACTCCTAAAAATGTAAAGCCGTACTTCCCCCACTTCACATTTCCTGGTAATTCAGGCAAAGGGCTTCCTTCAGAACCACACCATAACGCCTCTGTTTTTTGCCAATTTAGTTTGGCTGATGATGCTCCTTCGTAAATATTTAGAGCTTCCTTTATAACTTGAACATCATGCGTATTCCTAACCATTACAGTTATGTCATCTGCATAAGCAGAGAGTTTAATAGTTTCAGCTTCTGGCTGATTACTTACTAGAATACCCGTCAATTTACTTCTTAATAAACAAAGTAGAGGCTCTATTGCCAAAGTATATAACTGACCCGACATAGGGCACCCTTGCCTTATCCCTCTATTCATTTGAATTGGTACACTTAAACCTCCTCCTATTTTAACCATACTTACAGCATCAGCATATAATATTCTTATCCACGATAAAAAATGTTCTCAAAACCCATAACACTTAAGAACCTTGAAAAGATAGTGACAACATTATACTGTTATTCCCCTAAAAGTTTAATAAAATTCTGCTGGTAATCCATCGATCCCTGGTGCACGACCAGATGAAAGTTGATTCACTGCTTTTGTAACTTCCTCAAAAGTCAGATAAGAGTCTAAGTTCTTTACATTTTCTTCATCCAGCACAGGCAAGCATATAAGTCCACATAGAAATCAACAGCAAGTCTCCTCATTTCCGAAGGATCTGAAGGAACATTCCCATCAGGTGTGCATAATGCATGCATATAATTAGTATGTATACACTTCTTATTCAAATTTAAAAAAAAAAAATATTTTGGGACATCCATGTCATGTAAAGAAACAAAATGTGATTTTACAAGAGCTCTTTTTACCTTTTCATTTAACATATGACTTAGCTCTTGTCTCTTCTGAATAAGATTATCTTGTAAATTTACATCATTTTGATCAATTAACATATTTTGAATTTTTAAAATATCTTTCTCTAATTTTGCCATTTCATATTTAATTTTACAAGAAGTATGTGCCATAAATTGTTGATAGAAAAGCTTAATCTGCTTTTTCCCTATTTCCCACCACTGAAGCAGATTTTCATAATCATTTTTTTCTTCAACCCAACAATTCCAAAACATTTTAAAATTCTCATAAAAATTAAAATCTTGAATTAATTTAATATCAAAAGGCCAATAAAATAATTGTGGATTTGTTTCTGATAAAACAAGCTGATGATCAGAGATAATGCAGGGTGTGAAGTATGCACCTATCACTCTATTACACTGACTATTATGTAAATAAAATTGATCCAGACGTGCCGCACTAACTCTACCTACTGCCACTTTAAGCCAACTATATTGTCTCACGTTTTTATTTTTTTCCTCCACACATCTACTAGCCCTAACTTAGTGATTATTGCTTTCAAAACTTTAGCAGAAGGAGGATGTGGTTCTTCTCCAATCCTATCAATAACAAAATCAAGGGTGCAATTAAAATCTCCACCTATAATTAAAAAATCTTCTTGTGAAAGAGAAACAAGAGTATCTTTTAACATCTCA
>CM060621.1:27500-40000 GCA_030578275.1 Meda fulgida
AGGACAGAATATACAGTTTGGGCAGTGTAAAAACCATTACATCTATGGAGAGTCCCCACAATGATAGCTAACCAGACTGTGAGTGTGTGTGTGTGTGTGAGACGAGAAGGGCACGAATCCCTCAGGACTCCAGCAAACATCGCTGCCCTACAAATTAAACCCGTCGCCTCTATTGCCGGAGACACGCTCATGTCTTATTTATTAAGGAGAGAAAAGGAAAGGATGGTGGCGGCAGGCGGGTGAAAGAGAGAAAAACTTTAGTGCATATGGAGTGTTTGGTTGCGAGCAGCAGGCGGAGGGTTCTTGGCTGCGCGCGCGTGTGTGTGTGTGTGTGTGTGCGGAGGCCAGGTCTTGCTGCAGGCGGCTCAGGCTGGCCATGGTACCGCAGGAGAGCAGATGGACAGCCAAAGCTTGTAGTCACACTTACCTTCGCTGCTAAAACCCTAATCCCACAACGCAAGCTCCTCCAAGGCGGTCTCACCGCAATCTGGACGAGAGGATTCGCTGCCAACCTCTCACTACACACACATGCAAATGGACCTGCTGACCGCCAGCCAGAAACACACTTCCTCAGAGTAATTAACACACCTCGAAAAAAGAAAAAGATCAGAACTTTAGGGCCCGTTCTGTCAGTCGCTTTCCATTGGTCTCGTCAGTCAATATAGCATAAATCGGTGTGTTAATCGTCTGGCCGTGACAGGAGAGCTTCCTTGCGAGCGTAAATCTGCCCGACGTCAGTCATCTGGAAGATTTGGCCTGGGAACAGCGAACAGACCTGCTTATTGGACCTGATCTGCTGGGTAAATAGAGGACAGATGTTAATGTGGTGGCTTAGATACAGTACAGGGATAAATGGACAGTGATAAACACCTAAAAAGAGCCACGTCAGAATCACCATTTATCATTTATAAAACCTTACTGAAAGTGAATGTGCCATCGAAAGCCAAACATGGCGTACGGCAAAACATATTCAGAGTTACAAAACCGTGCGTACACCAGAACCTGCGCAAAACCCTTTATAAACCCCATTCAGTGAAAGATTGTGCACTTTTTTTCTTCCATTCTTTTATTTATCAATTCACAGGTTTAAGTGCAATATGTTTCTTATTACTGCAATATTTAAAACTGACTACAAATTTATTTTTTTTGTTTAATATGTTTAATATTTGTGTTGAATGTAACATTGTTTGTGTTGTTGTATAATCCGGCACTAAGGGAAGCACTTTCTAATTCCGTTATACATATCTGTCCATGGGTGATAGGGCCTTTTCGTCGAATGCTCCAAAACCTTGGAATTCCCTGCTGAGATTAGGCAAGTGTTTTTAAATCATCCCTTAAAACTTATTTGTTTAGGGTAGCTTTTACACAATTGTTCATAATTACCTTATTATTATTCTTAATCGAACATTTCATAATGTTTTTATTTTGTATTTTATAAAGTTTTTCTGTCAGTAATGCATTGTTTGTTAAATTGTATGTTTTATCATATTTCTATTCTTGAGATGCTTTTTAAAGGCGGGATATAAAATAAAGTTTATTATTTAAGTTGACAATAAAGGTTATGTAATCTAAAACATGCGTCTCTACCCCGAAATAACCACATGAGCTTACAACGCCTCGTTTTACTATGCACATCCTCATCTGCATATCATTTGCATATGCATATTCATCCACGTGATCCCATGTTTAACGGTACAAGACATTAGGAGAATATGAGATATGGATGTGCGTCACATTATTGCTAAAAATCATTTAGTAGCCAATTCTTGCCTGTTTTTGAATAAATAAATAAAATACTATAAAATACATTTCAAAGAAAGTTTTTCTCGATCTTTTCCACTGGCCAAATAGCATTTTTAATTGCTTTATATTTTGTAATGGAAAAAGATAGGCCTTATTGTGCATTATTGATCATTATTTGGGCTAAAATATTTTCTCAGACCACGAGTTCTGCTATTATCATGCGCTCATAAAAACATTAAATCACAAGATGACACAGGAAAAGTGTTCAAAACATACACTCCAAATATTTCTATTTATTAGAATATAAAAAAATGTTGTAACTTCTCGGTAATGATTTCCTGTAATGTAAGTGCTTAACTCCATTAATGAGAATGCCATATTTCATCTAAATGTGTATATCAGATGTAAAACATAGTTTAAATAATTGTTTCATGTTTAAACTGTTATTGAGAACATGCACTGTATTTATGCTTAGGACTCATAATGAATATTTAAAGTGGTTCATCAGTTCCTCAGATCTCCATCGGTGTCGTTAAACTGCTCCGTCTCCAGAATGTTCGTACGCTTGGATCAGAGTTTGTAAGCATGTGCGAAAATTTTCCCACAACTTATGCGTGCGGCTCTTTCAGGGCTGGTTTTGTGCGACGCGCTTATAATAGAGGCCTGCCAGATGTGGGCCGGATCTGGGCCGACACTATGTTTCTGTCTGGCTCACACACAATGCCTCTGCATTTACTCCTGATTTCTCTCAACATCGGGACAGGAGAGCTGTCAGTCAATAAATGGGAGAACAAAGTAACTTGCATAATTATTTGAAAAAGTAAATAAGATATTTTGTTGTAAATTTAAAAGTTATGCTTTACTAGTTACTTGAAAAAAGTAATCTCATTACTTTACTTGTAATGTGTTACGCCCAACATTGATTATATGGATGTTCAGCTAGTCTCTATGTTCAGATTCACTGGTAGTTTGATTCCTGAAGAGTGAAACACTGGCATTTTTTACAAATGTTTGTTTTTTGAGAAGCACCACTTGTCAACTTCTGACTCAACCAATCACGTGAGTTTGGGGCTGGACTATCCGTTTGACTGACCAATGGTAGAGGGGGGAGTCGTTTGAGGAACCTCTTTATCTCGAGCATTTAGATGTCATTATGTATCAAGTGCATTTAGAGTTAACAGAGCTGTGAGATTGTGTTGTGTGTCAGTTATCACTGCTGTACCTGCAGACTTGGCTCTGTTCGCTTGTTTCACCCCCACTCTGATGGAAACAGTCAGTGCTCATCTAAAGGTCAAACTCATACAGCAGGTTAAACAGGCTAATTGTAAAATTTAGTCATGGTTGCTTTAGGTTATGATCATTGACAGAATTATACAATAATTAAAGGTCATTGGATTTGCATTGGAATCCATTACTTTAAAGAGAGGCTCAGGCATGATTTTGCATCTCATTGACTGTTCAGTCTGAATGTTTGAAGAGAATCTCAATCTCAGCTCTGAGAACATGCTCTCACTTACACACACACACACAAACGACAGGTGTCGAGACCTGCTGTCCATCTGTCCAAACTCAACACCAGCAGAGAGACACACAGAGACGGATGGATGGATGGATGGATGGATGGATGGATGGATGGATGGACGGATAGATAGATAGCCACTCTGGAGTAAACCGTGATGCCAACGTCCAGCTCAGTTCAGTTCTTGTATAATAGTGTCAATGCAGGCAGATCAATATTATTGTTGAATATTAAATTAAATTTTAAATTCAATATCCCCAACTAAGCAAGCCAAGCCAATGGCAACAAAGGTGGAAAAAAGCAAAAGTGGCAAGAAACCAAAACTCCATCAGGGCAGAATGGAGAAAAAAACATGGGAGAACCCAGGCTCATTCGGGGGCTAGTTCTCCTCTGGCCAATGAACGAACAGTGTATGATTATGATTCAGGTAGCATTATAGGCCAGAAGTCAGATTGGTTTGGAACAATCAGAGTATTATCCAATTCCATCTGGTTTAAGATCAGAGTCATCACACTGGGATGGAGACGAGTTTGTTGAGGATCAGTGCCGATGCCTGTCATGTCGACGAGGGCTTCGATGAGAGTCTAGTTGACACAATCTATGCTGACACTTCAGGGATGCGTTGTGGTCATGTCTAGGCGCAGATTCTCCATCTGGTCTGGGTACGTGGGAGTAAACTGGATGCAGTGGTGTAAAGTGTGGGATGCAGTGGAGTAAAGCGTGGGATGCAGTGGAGTAAAGCGTAGGATGCAGTGGTGTAAAGCGTGGGATGCAGTGGAGTAAAGCGTGGGATGCAGTGGAGTAAAGCGTGGGATGCAGTGGTGTAAAGCGTGGGATGCAGTGGAGTAAAGAGTGGGATGTAGTGGATTAAAGCGGGGATGCAGTGGTGTAAAGCGCGGGATGCAGTGGAGTAAAGAGTGGGATGTAGTGGAGTAAAGCGGGGGATGCAGTGGAGTAGAGAGTGGGATGCAGTGGAGTAAAGCGTGGGATGGAGTGGTGTAAAGCGGGGGATGCAGTGGAGTAAAGAGTGGGATGCAGTGGAGTAAAGCGTGGGATGCAGTGGAGTAAAGAGTGGGATGAAGTGGAGTAAAGCGTGGGATGCAGTGGAGTAAAGAGTGGGACGCAGTGGAGTAAAGCGTGGGATGCAGTGGAGTAAAGCGGGGGATGCAGTGGAGTAAAGAGTGGGATGCAGTGGAGTAAAGCGTGGGATGCAGTGGAGGAAAGAGTGGGATGTAGTGGAGTAAAGCGGAGGATGCAGTGGTGTAAAGCGTGGGATGCAGTGGAGTAAAGAGTGGGATGTAGTGGAGTAAAGCGGGGGATGCAGTGGAGTAAAGAGTGGGATACAGTGGAGTAAAGCTTGGGATGCAGTGGTGTAAAGAGTGGGATGTAGTGGAGTAAAGCATGGGATGCAGTGGTGTAAAGAGTGGGATGCAGTGGTGTAAAGAGTGGGATGCAGTGGTGTAAAGAGTGGGATGCAGTGGTGTAAAGCGGGGGATGCAGTGGAGTAAAGAGTGGGATGCAGTGGAGTAAAGCGTGGGATGCAGTGGAGGAAAGAGTGGGATGTAGTGGAGTAAATAGTGGGATGTAGTGGAGTAAAGCGTGGGATGCAGTGGAGTAAAGAGTGGGATGTAGTGGAGTAAAGCAGGGGATGCAGTGGAGTAAAGAGTGGGACGCAGTGGAGTAAAGCGTGGGATGCAGTGGAGTAAAGCGGGGGATACAGTGGAGTAAAGAATGTGATGCAGTGGAGTAAAGCGTGGGATAGAGTGGAGGAAAGAGTGGGATGTAGTGGAGTAAAGCGGAGGATGCAGTGGTGTAAAGCGTGGGATGCAGTGGAGTAAAGAGTGGGATGTAGTCGAGTAAAGCGGGGGTTGCAGTGGAATAAAGAGTGGGATACAGTGGAGTAAAGCTTGGGATGCAGTGGTGTAAAGAGTGGGATGCAGTGGTGTAAAGAGTGGGATGCAGTGGTGTAAAGCGGAGGATGCAGTGGAGTAAAGCGTGGGATGCAGTGGAGTAAAGAGTGGGATGTAGTGGAGTAAAGCAGAGGATGCAGTGGTGTAAAGAGTGAGATGCAGTGGAGTAAATAGTGGGATGTAGTGGATTAAAGCGGGGATGGAGTGGTGTAAAGCGTGGGATGCAGTGGAGTAAAGAGTGGGATGTAGTGGAGTAAAGCGGGGGATGCAGTGGAGTACAGAGTGGAATGCAGTGGAGTAAAGCGTGGGATGCAGTGGTGTAAAGCGTGGGATGCAGTGGAGTAAAGAGTGGGATGTAGTGGAGTAAAGCAGGGGATGCAGTGGAGTAAAGAGTGGGACGCAGTGGAGTAAAGCGTGGGATGCAGTGGAGTAAAGCGGGGGATGCAGTGGAGTAAAGAGTCGGATGCAGTGGAGTAAAGCGTGGGATGCAGTGGAGGAAAGAGTGGGATGTAGTGGAGTAAAGCGGAGGATGCAGTGGTGTAAAGCGTGGGATGCAGTGGAGTAAATAGTGGGATGTAGTGGAGTAAAGCGGGGGATGCAGTGAAGTAAAGAGTGGGATACAGTGGAGTAAAGCTTGGGATGCAGTGGTGTAAATATGGGATGTAGTGGAGTAAAGCGTGGGATGCAGTGGTGTAAAGAGTGGGATGCAGTGGAGGAAAGAATGGGATGAAGTGGAGTAAAGCGGAGGATGCAGTGGTGTAAAGCGTGGGATGCATTGGAGTAAAGCATGGGATGCAGTGGTGTAAAGCATGGGATGCGTGGAGTAAAGCGTGAGATGTAGGGGTGTAAAGTGGGAAGCAGTGGTGTAAAGCATGGGATGCAGTGGAGTAAAGCTTGGGATGTAGTGGAGTAAAGCGTGGGATGCAGTGGTGTAAAGCGTGGGATGTAGCGGAGTAAAGCGTGGGATGCAGTGGAGTAAAGCGCAGGATGCAGTGGTGTAAAGCGTGGGATGTAGTGGAGTAAAGCGTGGGAAGCAGTGGTGTAAAGCGCGGGATGCACTGTTGTAAAGTGTGGGATGCAGTGGTGTAGAGCATGGGATGCAGTGGTGTAAAGCGTGGGATGCAGTTGTGTAAAGCGGGGGATGCAGTGGTGTAAAACGGGGGATGCAGTGGTGTAAAGCCTGGGATGCAGTGGTGTAAAGCGGGGGACGAGTGGACGAGTCTGGGTTTTTTGCGGGGTTGTTTGGTGCGGGGTTGTTTGGTGGAGGGGGGATTAAGGTGTGGGTTGTTTTTCAGGGCTCGGCCCCTTAGTTCCAGTGAAAGGAACTCTTAATGCTTCAGAATACTAAGACATTTTGGACAATTTCATGTTCCCAACTTTGTGGGAAGAGTTTTTGGATGTTCCTGTTCCAGCATGACTGCGCTCCAGTGCACAAAGCAGGACCATAAACACATGGATGAGGAGTTTGGTGTGGAGGAACTGGACTGGCTGCACAGAGTCCTGACCTCGACCCCATAGAACAGCTCTGGGATTAATTACAGCGGAGACCTTCAGAGATCACTGAGAGATCAGTGCCGGACCTCACTAATGCACTTCTAGAAGAATGGTCAAAATTCCCATAAACACTCTCCTAAACCTTGTGGAAAGCCTTCACAGAAGAGTTGAAGCTGTTATAGCTGCAAAGGGTCCATATTAATCCCTAAGAGATAGAGAGATAGATAGATAGATAGATAGATCCACGATCTGAAGCGCAGGCGTTTAGGATGCAGGAGTCGCTCCGAGTGTTTCAGATTTGGCATTTCACCGGTGGGCTTCGGCCGTGATTGAGATGCAGGAAGAAGAAGCTCTGCTGCTCTAATTGGCCCAAGAGTGCCTCTAATTCCTGACTCTCTATGAGACCTCCATTTTAAAAGAGCATAAATCAATTAATGGAACGATAATGTGTTTCTCATTTCTGTTCGATGCCTGGCAGACAGTTTGAAGAGAGAGAGAGAGAGAGAGAGAGAGACATCTACTGTATCCTCTAATAGCACATTCACTCATTACTGTCGTTTGCCCCTCTTACATGCATCTATAGAATTAACATGGCCATTTCTGACTCTGTTTCTAATGAATGTAAACCCTTCCTGCAAGACCGTCTCTGGAAATGGGCTGTTTCAGTAATTCACACTTTCCTGAACTTAGTTAGAGTTCTTTGAAAGAGGATTACGCGGCTCCAGGAAATGTCGCTGGTTAAGAGCTTCTGTGAGGGACTGAGAGATGAAGAGAAGAGGAGGTTAAAAGCAGTCATGGTTGGAGAGTTCAGAGCTGAGTGCTGGACACACACACACACACACACACACACACACACACACACACACACACACACACACACACACACACACACACACACACACACACACACACAGACAGACAAACTGTTCATTTAAATACAACATAAGCTGTTTGAGATGATCAAATAAATCCCTGTTCCTCCCTGAGATGGCCAATGGGATGTTCATGATTCCTAAACACTATTTCTAACAATTCCTCAAGTATTCCTAAAGAGCATCTAGTTATGTAGTGTGAGTCTCTCATGATCAGTCTTCCGCTGACAGAAAGTGTGTCACTCGGATAAGTCCCGTCTCAGTCAGAGTGCTTTTCCATGAAGGCGTTCATAAATTTTAATATGACATGTGTGAACTTGATGTACAGCTCATTAATACTAGAAGGGATCACCTTATGAAAAATAAAACTCTGCTGGTGATGTATTACGCACATCTGTGAATATGGAAATATGATGGACAAACAGACCAGCGTAACTGAACATTACAGAGATCAGGACTGTGTGTGTGTGTGCCGCTCTGTCTTCTGTCCATCGACACGGAACCTCTCGTTCCGATCCATAACACACACCGAGTCAAAGACAAGCTGACGGAATAATACACACAACACACCCACATTTGGGTAAAATTAGTCCGTTTTGTATTAAAGTAATTTTATTAATGATTTATTAATGGTTATTATAGTTAACTAAAACCATATACAAATCATTTTAATTTCCTGAAATAAAATAAAATATTTAACACAAATTAAATCTAAATAACTAAAACTAAAGTAAAAATTCATAAGAAATATATATAGACTTTAAAATATATTAAAAATGACAAAAACACAAAACAAAATGACTAAAACTTTAACTTAAAAAAAATATATATATAGAGAGAGAAAATGTGCTAGCACAACTCTGACATGTTTGGTTTTGTTAACTCTATAAATACATAATTTTTTACTAAATGTATTACAAGATTTAAAATTCAGATATTTCTCTCAACTTGAATGACATCTTGGATTTTTGCAGTGCATTCTGGGATTGTATTATCTATAAATGATCCATAAATGCTGTCTCAGAATTTGTTATTTGTATCATGTTTCTTTCTTTACAGATTTTTAAGTTTTGGGCATTTATGGGAGCGCATCATTATAGTTTTAATAATGTTGAATGAGAATAAGTTCCTCTTGCAGCATCTCTTCTCTTCTCTGATGATGAGGGCGGGGCTATAACCTGTCACTCACATGACATCAGCCAATAGCAGACCACAACCATCCAATCAACTCCCCACAGACACAATCAAGCCCCGCCCACGTGTTCTTGTTCCAGAAGCGCTTCACTCGATGTACGACACAATAGAGGAGAAGACCAGCACTACTTCACTTTCATGCCAGGTTTAAACCATCTGACGATGGTGATCTGGTTTAAGCTGGTCCTCCAGCATGACCGGCCATCATGTGCTCAAACCCTCAGAAACCCTCCACAGGCTGGAGACCAACAGCACACAGTGTGTGTGTGTGTGTGGTTAATCAGGAAGGTCAAAACTTCAAAGTGAACATCTGTCTGCAGAATCTGTGCTGTTATGAAGCTCTAGAGAGTCTGATGTCTTTTCAGACTCAGTGTGAGAAAAGTTTCTGTGAACTCAAACCTGCAGAGCTTCACAGAAACATTCACAGTCCAAAACCACGACAGGTTTAACGTGACCTGGAGATTCACAGTTCTGAAACGGCTTTTTACTTCCTTTCCTAGAAAAAGTTTTATTAATGACCTCCAGGAACCAAATCTACATAAACCTCTGAATTAAAGCAAGTAAAATGCTTTGAAAATGACAAAAAGTATACAAGACTGTACTTGAATTCAAGAAGCATATATGAAGAAGATTCAAAAAACAATGTTAACATTCTACTACAATTTTGCGCATAATCTATTAAAATCTCACAAGACAGCAGGTCTGTGTTTGTGTGATATTGTTAAAAATATCTGTTTCTCTGTGAAGAAAATATATGGGATTTTAAATACAAAAGCCAATATACAGTATATACTGCATTACTGAATAATTACCATATTCATAAGCCAAAGGGTTCTCCAAAGATTATCATTATATACAAAGCACCAAATAAACGTAATAATACTTTTTTGCACTAACCCAGTTAACAAAAATATTTTTTCTAACATTCTCGGAAAGATGAAAACATCTAGTCTTTAAAATGTTTAAAAATGCTTTAAATTAGAGAAACGCTCCATTGTATCGTTCTTCTAACATTATGGGAATGTTACTTTTGAATGTTCTCTGAACGTTATGAAACAAGTGGAATTTTTTTTAAAGTCCAACAGAAATGTTTTTTTTTAAAAAAGTTCCAAATAATGTTTTTGTGCTTTAACGTTATTAAAGAGCAGATAACTCTGAAGGAATGTTACTAGAAGAATGTTTGTTCATTACGCTGAGAGAACGTTCCCTGTGAGCTGGAATGAATCTAAGAGTTTAATATGGTAAAATATTAAGCACTGACTGAAAGACAGACACATAAGGAGAGAACGAGTGTTGCATGTCTGACCCGTCTGCTGCTTCTCAGATCCAGAGATGATTTCATATTCCAGAGATACGGAAGCATCTGCTGTTCCCACAACAGCGGAGAAACACGCGTTTACGACACGAAACTCTATCCGGTGCCCACCTGGACGACAGGACAGACAGGTGGCCCTGTGACTCCAGCAGCTCGAGTGTGAGTTTGTGTGTGTGAGTGTGTGTGAAATGAGCGTGTGCTTTCATCTGCGCGCGTGTGAATGCGAGAGGTTAGTTTTTGGATCTATTAACACCTGTCGTGCTAAAACTCGCAGTGCTGGGATTGTAATTCAGCTCCGGGGAGAAGTGTGTGCCAGAGACAGAGAGAGAGAGAGAGACCGGCCTGCTGGTTTCCCAGGCTCTCTGTCCAGTGAAGCTCTGATCCTCTGGCACTGATTCCAGGTCAGATATAGAACATGAATGATGGCATCGACACACCTGCGCTCAACACCTGACCTCTGCTGATGATCACATGAGACGTCAGGTGTGTTTCTCCGCGGCTCCAGATAATAGGGAATGTGTTTTTCCAATTAGATTAAGAGGACGTTCATTATCTGGTCTAAAAAATGTTCTCAAAGGTTGTTTATCCACAGTTATCTATAGGCTACATCGTTCATGGAACATTTTTATTAAACGTTATAGTTGGACGTCTAATGTTTTTTGAATGTTATTACTTGTTTCAGAGAACATTTGAGATTTGGAATGTTTGGAATGTTCTTTTAAAAACACCAATGAAATCAAAATGGACAAATATTGTTTTTTTATTGAAAATTGTAGGCCGAGCAGCTGCATCCAAGCCTTACATCACCAAGTGCAATTAAAAGATGTAAAGCGTGGGATGCAGTGGAGTAAAGAGTGGGATGCAGTGGACTAAAGCGTGGGATGCAGTGGTGTAAAGCATGGGATGCAGTGGTGTAAAGCGTGGGATGCAGTGGGGTAAAGCGTGGGATGCAGTGGTGTAAAGCGTGGGATGCAGTGGAGTAAAGCGGGGGATACCGTGGAGCAAAGCGGGCGATGCAGAGGTGTAAAGCGTGGGATGCAGTTGTGTAAAGCGGGGGATGCAGTGGTGTAAAGCGTGGGATGCGGTGGTGTAAAGGGTGGGATGCAGTGGAGTAAAGCGGGGGATGCAGTGGAGTAAAGCGGGGGATGCAGTTGTGTAAAGCGGGGGATGCAGTGGTGTAAAGCGGGGGATGCAGTGGAGTAAAGCGTGGGATGCAGTTGTGTAAAGCGGGGGATGCAGTGGAGTAAAGTGGGGGATGCAGTGGAGTAAAGTGGGGGATGCAGTGGAGTAAAGTGGGGGATGCAGTGGTGTAAAGCGGGGGATGCAGTGGAGTAAAGCGGGGGATGCAGTGGTGTAAAGCGGGGGATGCAGTGGAGTAAAGTGGGGGATGCAGTGGAGTAAAGCGGGGGATGCAGTGGTGTAAAGCGGGGTTTGCAGTGGTGTAAAGCATGGGATGCAGTGGTGTAAAGCGTGGGATGCAGTGGAGTAAAGCGGGGGATGCAGTGGAGTAAAGCGGGGGATGCAGTGGTGTAAAGCGGGGGATGCAGTGGAGTAAAGCGGGGGATGCAGTGGTGTAAAGCGTGGGATGCAGTTGTGTAAAGCGGGGGATTTAGTGGTGTGAAGCGGGGGATGCAGTGGAGTAAAGCGTGGGATGCAGTGGTGTAAAGCGGGGGATGCAGTGGAGTAAAGTGGGGGATGCAGTGGAGTAAAGCGGGGGATGCAGTGGTGTAAAGCGGGGTTTGCAGTGGTGTAAAGCACGGGATGCAGTGGTGTAAAGCGTGGGATGCAGTGGAGTAAAGCGGGGGATGCAGTGGAGTAAAGCGTGGGATGCAGTGGTGTAAAGCGGGGGATGCAGTGGAGTAAAGTGGGGGATGCAGTGGAGTAAAGCGGGGGATGCAGTGGTGTAAAGCGGGGTTTGCAGTGGTGTAAAGCACGGGATGCAGTGGTGTAAAGCGTGGGATGCAGTGGAGTAAAGCGGGGGATGCAGTGGAGTAAAGCGGGGGATGCAGTGGTGTAAAGCGGGGTATGCAGTGGAGTAAAGCAGGGGATGCAGTGGTGTAAAGCGTGGGGTGCAGTGGTGTAAAGCGTGGGGTGCAGTGGTGTAAAGCGTGGGATGCAGTGGTGTAAAGCGTGGGATGCAAAGCGTGAGATGTAGTGGAGTAAAGCGTGGGATGCGGTGGGGTAAAGCGTGGAGTGCAGTGGTGTAAAGCGTGGGATGCAGTGGTGTAAAGCGTGGAGTGCAGTGGTGTAAAGCATGGGATGCAGTGGTGTAAAGCGTGGGATGCAGTGGTGTAAAGCGGGGGATGCAGTGGTGTAAAACGGGGGATGCAGTGGTGTAAAGCCTGGGATGCAGTGGTGTAAAGCGGGGGACGAGTGGACGAGTCTGGGTTTGGTGGTTGCCAGAAGAAAGGTACTTTCCTGACTGCATTGTTCCAAGTGTAAAGTTTGGTGGA
>CM060621.1:50000-57500 GCA_030578275.1 Meda fulgida
AACCAGCCCCGGTGGTGTATCTGCTAGTGCTCATGTGAACTGGTGTGTGTTTAAGGTTGTGTGAGTTGAGTGACTTTCTACTGTAAGTTCTGCACGTCTGCCTGTTAACACTCACAGAAAACACAAACAAATCGATGGAGAAACTTCTGTCAGCAGAACCTGTTTATTTGAAGTGCAGTTGACAGAGAGAACACACCTGAGGTCAGCAAGAGCTGAGAGTGTAACACACACACCTGAGGTCAGCGAGAGCAGAGAGTGTGTAACACACACACACCTGAGGTCAGCGAGAGCAGAGAGTGTAACACACACACACCCGAGCTCAGCGAGAGCAGAGAGCGAAACACACACACACCCAAGGTCAGGGAGAGTAGATAGTGTAACACACACACACACCCGAGGTCAGCGATAGCAGAGAGTGTAACACACACACACCCGAGGTCAGGGAGAGGAGAGAGTGTAACACACACACACACACACACACCCGAGGTCAGCGAGAGCAGAGAGTGTAACACACACACATCCGAGGTCAGCGAGAGCAGAGAATGTGTAACACCCACACACTCGAGGTCAGCAAGAGCAGAGAGTGTGTAACACACACACCCGCAGTCAGCGAGAGCAGAGAGTGTAACACACACACACCCAAGGTCAGCGAGAGCAGAGAGTGTAACACACACACACCCGAGGTCAGCGAGAGCAGAGAGTGTAACACACACACACCCGAGGTCAGCAAGAGCAGAGAGTGTAACACACACACCCGAGGTCAGCGAGAGCAGAGAGTGTAACACACACACACCCGAGGTCAGCGAGAGCAGAGAGAGTGTAACACACACACACCCGAGGTCAGCGAGAGCAGGGAGAGTAACACACACACCCGAGGTCAGCGAGAGCAGAGAGTGTAACACACACACACCCGAGGTCAGCGAGAGCAGAGAGTGTAACACACACACACACGAGGTCAGCGAGAGCAGAGAGTGTAACACACACACACCCGAGGTCAGCGAGAGCAGAGAGTGTAACACACACACACCCGAGGTCAGCGAGAGCAGAGAGTGTAACACACACACTCGAGGTCAGCGAGAGCAGAGAGTGTAACACACACACACCCGAGGTCAGCGAGAGCAGAGAGTGTAACACACACACACCCGAGGTCAGCGAGAGCAGAGAGTGTAACACACACACCCGAGGTCAGCGAGACCAGAGAGAGTGTAACACACACACACCCGAGGTCAGGCAGTAATCAGGGATTAGGATGCGATCGAGTCGTTCCACTCTTCAGTTAAATGGGTTCTGCTATAGACATAATGAAGTAGAATTAATGCTGCTTTAGCTTGATGTGGCGATACAGTGACGGAGCAGGTCTTGCAGGCCTCAGTTATTCACACACTCCTCTGAAATCTGAAGCACGCGCAGGTGGAGATACCAAAATTACATATTTTCCTTGAAAAAAAATTCTTAAAATAGCTTGAATGTAACTCGACACCCTTGCCTCATTTAGTATGCGCGGTTCTATGAATATGCAAATGAGGCCCGCCTCCACTCACTCAGAGATCCACTGGTTGACGAGCACACGTTGATCTGATTGGTTACAAGGTCGTTTGTGACGTCAGAAACACCAGCGATTTCACACCGTGTTTTTGAGACTGTCTTTGGTTCACTGCAGTTTTAAGCAGAAAATACTCAGCAATACTGTCGACTTATGAACTTACACATGTGTGTCTTAAAGCATATTAAAACACCACATAGACACATAAACAACATTAAAAGCTGGAGTTTCACCACAGGGGGACTTGAAGAACTTTTGACTGAAAGGTTGTTTAGGGAACCTAAAATGATTCTTCTTTGTCATTGCTGTGAAAACCCTTTTTAGGAACCTTTATTTTTACGAGTGCACACACACTTCTAAAGGCTCTAAGTGATCTGATAAACCTGTCGCACACGATCTCCTCCAGTCCTTCTGTCTCTGACTGAGAGTTTACACTCTTATCCAGTAAAAGTCTTTCAGTGTAACTGTACAAGCGTCCTTCCACTCGAGCTCGAGTCTTTCTGCGGTCAAATCTGATCTGAGTTTAAGTAAAAGTGAGAATAACTTTGATATTGTTAGTAATATTTAAGCTGGACTGAAGCATGTTTAATTATAATCATCATCATTTATTATAAAATCATGAGAATCAAATATGATCATCAGGCTTTTGATGGTTTATTTGTTCATCTCTCAATCATTATTGCATTGCATTATATGTTTTAAAAATACAGAGCTTTGATAATAAAACTGAGCATTTAAATATCATCTTACTAAGACATTATTGGCAGATATAGTGATGGCTGATATTAATGTGCATTTTATGTTAGGATCTGCCCTACTGTTATTAAGATCTCATTGATTTACATTACAAGCATCAGAATTTAGATTTTTTTGTCCATATAAATATCAGCATCTTCACCAAATTGCATATTTTTGCTCAGGTCTGGCCTCTGAATAACATTGAGCTGTTTTTCCTCCATATTCTCATTATATGAGCATGTAAGATTTGATGAATTTACAGGCTTTTCCAGGTCCTGTCTCTACAAATGTTTTGATAGCAGGCTGTATTATTATATACTGACTCAATGATGCATGTAATCATGAGGCCACATTTCAGTTTTATATTTCTATTCATGTCTTACCTTAAGATTGTAAGCAGAAACCCCACCTGAGATGATCACATGACTGCAGCAGATTCACGATCACATCATAAATCATTTACATAATGAGATACACTCCCATGTACTTCAACAGCAATTAGTATTCCGATTAAAATAACTCATTAAATGATCAGATGGTATTCAAACTAATACATGTCGAGGGAGAGTTTGAATGCAATGCTGAAAGTGATTCTCAACAGTGAGATTGATTTTGTGTGTTTTTTGTGTTTGGCAGTAAAGTAGAGCGCAGATCTGATGTCCTGAGGCGTTTGGAGAGTTTGATGTGCGATTAGTTTATTCTGTGTTTGTGAATGATGACATGAGGGCTCATGCATGATCTCTGTGTCCATTATCGATCGCCACACACAAAGCTCGGTCCACTATAGCAGACTGTTGCATTTTGCATGAAGGTTATTGTTTGGACAGTGCTAGGAAATTAATGATCACATACAAGATTATCTCAGTTGTTTCTATTTGAGGGCAACGAGAGGAAGAGCAAATGGAATGTTTCTCACATGCATTTCTCATCAAATGATCTGAGCTGCTCCACATTCACTGCAGAACTGTATGGCAACTAGTGCCTCGTTTGAGTCTGTTTTTATTGCAGTATTTTTAATAAGAGAAAGTACAGCATTACACTGTAAAAAATCTTTTGTTATTTTTCTCTTCCTAAATCCTCGGTTGAGCCTTTTGGGTGATTTTTTGGGGTTGTTTTTCAGTGTTTGGGTAGTTTTTGTGTTCCTCAGATCCTGCGTCAGACGTAACAACCCAGTGTTTGGGTAGTTTTTGTGTAAGTCAGATCCTGTGTCAGACGTAACAACCCAGTGTTTGGGTAGTTTTTGTGTTACCCAGATCCTGGGTCAGACGTAACAACCCCATGTTTGGGTAGTTTTTGTGTAACCCATATCCTGGATCAGATGTAATAACCCAGTGTTTGGGTAGTTTTTGTGTAACCCAGATCCTGGATCAGCTGTAATAACCCAGTGTTTGGGTAGTTTTTGTGTTACCCAGATCCTGTGTCAGATGTAATAACCCAGTGTTTGGGTAGTTTTTGTGTTACACAGATCCTGGGTCAGATGTAATAACCCAGTGTTTGGGTAGTTTTTGTGTAACCCAGATCCTCGATTAGATGTAATAACCCAGTGTTTGGGTAGTTTTTGTGTAACCCAGATCCTGGGTCAGATGAAATAACCCAGTGTTTGGGTAGTTTTTTGTGTAACCCAGATCCTGGGGCAGACGCAACAACCCAGCGTTTGGGTAGTTTTTGTGTAACCCATATCCTGGATCAGATGTAATAACCCAGTGTTTGGGTAGTTTTTGTGTAACCCAGATCCTGGATCAGATGTAATAACCCAGTGTTTGGGTAGTTTTCGTGCTACCCAGATCCTGGCTCAGACGTAACAACCCCGTGTTTGGGTAGTTTTTGTGTAACCCAGATCCTGAATCAGAAGTAATAACCCAGTGTTTGGGTAGTTTTTGTGTAACACAGATCCTGGGTCAGCTGTAACAACCCAGTGTTTGGGTAGTTTTTGTGTAACCCAGATCCTGGGTCAGACGTAACAACCCAATGTTTGGGTAATTTTTGTGTAACCCAGATCCTGGATCAGATGTAACAAGCCAGTGTTTGGGTAGTTTTTGTGTAACCCATACCCAGATCCTGGGTCAGATTTAACAGCCCAGTGTTTGGGTAGTTTTTGTGTATCCCAGATCCTGGGACAGATGTAATAACCCAGTGTTTGGGTAGTTTTGTGTATCCCAGATCCTGGGTCAGATGTAATAACCCAGTGTTTGGGTAGTTTTCGTGTGTTACTCAGATCCTGGGTCAGATTTAATAACCCAGTGTTTGGGTAGTTTTTGTGTTACCCAGATCCTGCGTCAGGTGTAACAACCCAGTGTTTTGGTAGTTTTTGTGTTACACAGATCCTGGGCCAGACATAACCACCCAGCGTTTGGGTGGTTTTTGGGTAAGCCAGATCCTGGATCGGATGTAATAACTCAGTGTTTGGGTAGTTTTCATGTTACCCAGATCCTTGGTCAGGTGTAACAAACCAGTGTTTGGGTAGTTTCCGTGTTACCCAGATCCTGGGTCAGGTGTAACAACCCAGTGTTTGGGTAGTTTTTGTGTAACCCAGATCCAGGGTCAGATTTAACAATCCAGTGTTTGGGTAGTTTTTGTGTTACCCAGATCCAGGGTCAGATTTAACAACCCAGTGTTTGGGTAGTTTTTGTGTTACCCAGATCCTGGGTCAGATGTAATAACCCAGTGTTTGGGTAGTTTTTGTGTATCCCAGTCCATTTTTTAGAGTGTATGAAAGAGAAACATCTGAGAGTTACATGCCCCCCCTTTCCTCAACAGTACCTGTGTTTGCGCTCAACTCCGTGTTTTTGCAGGTTTGATATTTAAATAAGCCGTTTCTGAGCTCTACGATTCGCCCAGAGCTTCCTCCACTTCATTATCATAGTAATAGAGCTTTAGGTGCGTCTTCTCCTCAGAAAAAGCCCTGCTAACACCTGGAAAATACAACATGCTTCATAATGAAGCGGCTCGAACGCAGCAGATTCAGTTCAGCTCCGACAAAGAAACACTAGTAAATAACCGTGATAGATAACAGAGGAAATCTTCTAACCAATTGCCTGTGTAATAGTTTATGGTCACTGCCGAGTGACATTTATGTATGGCTTTCAGCAAAAGGCCTCATGAAACGGCAAGTCTGAACTAAAGGCGGCCATAACTCATGCCATCGTTCTGTCAGTCTTACATTAATAATACGACTGTATTCATCTCTGCTGTCATCCATTACACAAGCTGCAGTAAAGCATCAGGTGCACGAGTGTTCATCGCGATCAAACACATGATCCAGTCCCGGGATCAATCGCTCCTCTGATGTGTTCTGATGAACTGAACTTGCTTGTGTTTCACGCTGATGTTATGAAGTAAACATGCAAATATCATCATGCTGACGGACTACAGGTCGTTTGTGCTCGACTGTTAGTGATCATCTGAATGTGA
This sequence comes from Meda fulgida, assembly GCA_030578275.1. Classification (NCBI taxonomy): domain Eukaryota; kingdom Metazoa; phylum Chordata; class Actinopteri; order Cypriniformes; family Leuciscidae; genus Meda; species Meda fulgida. The sequence continues at coordinate 55,693 of CM060621.1, forward strand.
GTCTCGTTTCATCCCCTGCTTTTATGTCCAGAATAGCTACGGTCGCGGGAAAAAGTATGGATTTCGGCATAAATTGGTCATGAAATTTGATGTGATCACACGGTCTGCATACACTAATAAAGCAGGATGTGTTTACATGCATTTAATGAACCCTGCAGGGTGGAAAAAGTATGTGAACCCTTGTATTTAATGACTAGTTTGAGTAACGTCCATCAAACGTTTTTTTGTAATCACAGATTACACATTTGACCGCATAGCAACGCCCTAGCAACCACCCACAACATTTAATCACAATAGTTTTACTCCTAGTTTTCTCTACAGATTTGATTAATGGGTTTAATTTATTTATTTTTTATCCTTTATTTAAACAGGATAATCACATTGAGATATTGCTATCCCTTCTTCCAGAGAGTCCTGGCCAAGACGGCAGCACATAAAACACTGTGCAGGAGACATTTACAAGTGCTCAAGGTTGGAAGTGCATCTAGATGAAGTACATTTTGCATTTCATTCCAAACCAAAGGAGCATAAAAAGAAAAGAAAGTCTAATTTTCGAAGTCGAGATGCAGCTGCAAGCACTTATTAAAGATCACCGTAATCAATTATAGAAATGTATTCTGCTGCTATCTTCTTTCGGGCCTCGGGAGGAAAACTATCTTTTAAAACGATAAAAGAAACCCTAGTTTGGCCTACGCTTCTTCCACAAATGATCCATATATACATAAAACGCTAATCTGACATCCATCCATATTCCTTTCTATAAGGAAACCATTCAAAGTTGTAATTGCCATATCTGTTACCTTCGAGCGACCTCGGCTGAAACATAGCTTCTCTCCTCTGATTGCATAATGGTCAATCCTTTCTTTAAATTCAGAGTGTGTGCCATAACCCCCATTTAAAGGTTTGCTGATCTTTTTACACACATTATTGACTGTGTTTGACGTGTGCATTACGACCCATGCAAACCGGTCATTTTGCTTCAGATGAGTAATAAGACTCGAATGGGAGTGATCTAGATTGACATGTTGAATGCGGTGACCTCTGACCTCTGTGGATCTGGGTTTTTCTGGCGTCACTTCAGCACCGCGTCTCTTTCACTGTTTACAGTTTCAACAAATGCTGCAAGACTTTAAACCAGCTCTGATACTATGGCGACCGAACGTGTTTTGTTTGTTCTCACTGAGTGGAAGTTTACAGGAAAATGCCGTAAAAGCGAGAGATTGTGATTAATAGTTTCATGTTATTATTGGAGGTAAACAGTGGAGCTTGGGAATTGAAGCCGTACTGTAAATAAAGGATTGGAAAGTAGAAATGTTGTGCACAGGAAAGAGTTGATGTGGGAATGTTAAGTGATTCCTCCCGCTGTTTTTCTCGGTCTATTGTTGTGTATCTAAACTGTCCTGCAGCTTGTCTTTATTTCAGCCCTCCTGATGATGATGATGATGATGATGATGATGATGATGATGAAGGTGCATACAGATGACGTTTGCACAGGTTAGAATCATTGTGCTCAAGCAAACAACTGTAAAAGAAAACAACTGTCTGAAGAAACAGTCTGGAAACACATACACAAGACTGACACACACACACACACACACACACACACACTCAGATGAAATAACTCATTTCTGCTCAGATCTACAGGGTTTTTCAATCGCTAGGACACGTTTTTTAATGCTTTGGTCACTTTTCTAAAACTGTTTTGGTAGTTTTAGTGGATTTTGCATGTGAAATTGACTGTTGTGAAGCTGGTATGGAAATATCGAAAGAAAAAAATAAATCTGTAAATAAAGAAGTAATTGAGCATA
>CM060621.1:62500-97500 GCA_030578275.1 Meda fulgida
GATGATGAAGAGTTGATGAAGAGATGAGGAGTGATGAAGAGATGAGGAAGAGATGAGGAAGAGAGATGAGAAGCGATTGTGGAAGAGATGATGATAGAGATGATGAGAGATGAGGAGGAGTTAATGTAGAGATGAGGAAGAGATGATAAAGAGATGAGGAAGAGATGAGGAAGAGTTGATTGAAGAGATGATGAAAGAGTTGATGAAGAGATTGAGGTGTGATGAAGAGATGAGGAAAGTAGAAGAGGAAGAGATGATGAAGAGATGATGAAGAGATGAGGAAGAGTTGAGGGATGAGATGTGATGAGATTGATGAAGAGATGATGAAGAGTTGATGAAAGAGATGATGAAGAGATGATGAAGATTTGATGATGAGATATTTGAAGAGTTGATGAAGAGATGAGGAAGAGATGAGGATGAGTTGATGAAGAGATGATGAAAGAGTTGATGAAGAGAGAGATGAAGGAGTTGATTGAAGAGATGAGGAAAAGAGATTGATGAAAGGATGTGGAGAGATGATGAAGAAGAGATGAGGAAGAGATGAGGAAGAGTGATGAAAGAGCATGGAGGAAGAGATGATGAAGAGATGATGAAGAGTTGATGAGGCGGAGTTGTATGAGAGTGAGGAGGAGTTGTTAAAGAGATGAGGAGAGAAGAGGAGAGTTGCTGAGAGATGATGAAGCGTGATGAGAGATGAGGGAGTTGATGAAGGAGATGGGAAGAGATGATGAAGAGTATGAGCCGAAGAGATGATGAAGAGATGAGGAAGAGAATGGGGAGGAAGAGATGATGAAGAGATGTGGGAAGAGTGATGAAGAGAAGATGTAGAGATGAGGAGGAGTTGATGAAGAGATGAGGAGGAAGCTGATTTAAAGAAGATGCGGAAGAGATGCGGAAGAGTGATGAAGAGTTGATGAAGAGTTGATGAAGAGATGAGGAGTTGATGACGAAAAGAGATGAGGTAGCGCTGAGGAAGAGCAGAGGATGAGATGAGGGAAGAGATGGGAAGAGATGATGAAGAGCTGAGGAAGAGTTGAGGGAGAGATGAAGATGAGATGATGAAAGAGATGTTGAAGGTTGATGAAGAGATGATGAAGAGATGATGAAGAAAAGATTTGATGAAGAGATGATGAAGAGTTGTGAAGAGATGAGGAAGTGATGAGGAAGATGTTGATGAGAGATGATGAAGAGTTGATGAGAGAGGAGGTGTTGATGAGAGATGGGAGTTGATGAAGAGTTGAGGAAAGAGTTGATGAAGAGATGAGGAAGGATGATGAAGAGAGAGAGGAAGGAGTTGTGGAAGAGATGATGAAGAGATGAGAGGAAGAGATGATGAAGAGTGATGAAGAGATGAGAGGAGGTGATGATGAAGAGATAGAGGAGGAGTTGATAAAGAGATGAGTAAGAGATGCGGAAGAGTTGATGAAGAGAATGATGAAGAGTTGATGATGAGAGAGGAGTTGATTGAAGAGATGAGGAAGGAGATGATGAGAGATGAGGAAAGAGATGATGAAGAGATGAGGAAGAGATGAGGTAGAGATGATGAAGAGATGAGGATGAGACGATGAAGAGATGATGAAGAGATGTGGAGGAAGTTGATGAAGAGATGAGGAGGTGATTGATAAAGCGATGTGGAAGAGATGAGAAGAGTGGATTGATAGAGAGATGATGAAGAGTTGATGATGAGATGAGGAGTTGATCGAGTAGGGAAGAGGAAGAGATGAGGAAGAGATGAGGAAGAGATGAGGAAGAGATGAGAAAAGAGATGAGGAAGAGATGATGAAGAGAAGCGGATGCGTGGAGGAAGAGATGAAGATGAGATGATGACGAGATGATGATGTGTTGATGAGAGAGATGAAGAGATGTGAAAGAATTTGCTGAAGAGAAGATGAAGAGTTGGATGAGAGATGAGGAAGAGATGAGGAAGAGTTGATGTAGAGTGATGAAGAGTTGCTGAAGAGATGAGGAGTTGATTGAAAAGAGATGAGGAAGGATGATGAAGAGATGAGGAAGAATGTTGACGAGTTGAGGAAAGATATGAGGAAGGTTGATGAAAGAGCTGTGAAGTGTTGATGAAGAGATGGAGGAGTTGATGAAGAGATGAGGCTAAGAGATGAGGAAGAGATTGAGGACGAGATGATGAAGTGATGAGGAAGAGATGAGGAAGAGATGGTTCTGCCAATCGATGCTGTAACGACAGCTCCTGAACTAAGGAAGTTCCTCAGAGTCAGGATCATCTCATATCTCCTCTTCTCTGAATCCTCGACGCTAGCGAAAGCCACAAGCAATCAATATCCTCTCTGGAGAAGACGACATTCCAGGCGTAGGCCTTTCCTGACATTGAGGGACATGAAGTGGTGTGTGTGGGTTTGTGTGTGTGTGTGTGTGTGGGCTGTGTGTGAGTGTGTGCCCACACACACACACTCTTCTTCCTCTCTCTCACACACAACACCTCCTCCATCATCAGTCCCGAGCTGCGTCACAGTAACAGCACAATAAAAGAGCAGTGAGGAAAATTTCACAGCAGATCTCACTCACATTTTAAAGCTACCAGTACACCGAACCAGAGACTTTATGGAATAAAATACTAGTGTCACAGTGATATCACGGTGAAATTTGGAATAATTCTACAGTGAGATGTTAAATAACACATTTGAATGGGAGCTTTAATTATTAATTTATCAGGTGGTGAAGCAGATTGTGCAACATGAACGGCTGCAGCAATATTATGAGGAGTTGAGGTCAGTTATGAACGAACTGTCGTTCAGGCTCCGTTACAGTCAAAAGTGGGATTTTATTACTTTCTAAATTAATTTCCTGGCTGGTATAGAGAGAGCAGCTGTTTCAAGCAGCACACTTACAATAGATGTGAAAAGGAACATTTGGGTCAACTTTACAGGAACTAGAATTGTTTACATCTGTAGATCAGTGTGCACTGTGTTGTTATGGTCCGTATAATGCAGATTGTAGAGGAGGGATACGTGAGGCGAGGACAGGTTTGGGTCCAGTGCTTATTCCACACTGCAACCATGAAGGAAACCAGTTAACTGTGTTCGGGTGGTCTTTACTCTGAGAGCATGGGCAAACAATAAATCCGGTCAGATTTCGCTTCTCACCTGCGTATGAAGAGGGATTCTTATTATAATATTAGCGGCCCTTAATCTGCACGTTTACCACACACCTGCCGACATCTGGTCCACAAGGCCACAGTTTAACCGTTGTATAGCGCCCTGGTAGATGATCCAGCAGAGCCTAAGTGTTGTGTGTGTGGGTGTGTGTCTGTCTGTGTGTGTGTGTGTGTGTGTGTGTGTGTGTCTGTTGTGTGTGTGTGTGTGTGTGTGTGTGTGTGTGATGGATTAGGGTTAGTTTCTGTCCTGAAGCTGGTGTGTGTTTGTGTCTGTGTGTGTGTGGTGTGTGTGTGTTGTGTGTGTTAGTGTGTGTGTGTGTGATGGGTTAGGGTTAGTTCTGATCAGAAGCTGTTGTGTGTTGTTGTGTCTGTGTGTGTGTGTGTGGGTGTGTGTGTGTTGTGTGTGTGTGATGGGTTTAGGGTTAGTTCTGTCTGTTGCTGTGCGTGTGTGTTGTGTGTGTGTGTGTGTTTGTTGTGTTGGAGTTAGTTCTGTCCTGTAGCTGTTGTGTGTTGTGTGTCTGTGTGTGTGTGTGTGTGTGTGTGTGTGTGTGTGTGTGTGTGTGTGTGTGTGTGTGGTGTGTGTGGTTAGGGTTAGTTCTGTCCTGAATCTGTTGGTGTGTGTGTGTGTGTGTGCTGTGCGGTTAGGGTTTGTTCTGTCCTGAAGCTGTTGTGTGTGTGTGTGTGTGTTGTGTGGTGTGTGCGGGTTAGGGTTCGTTCTGCCTGAAGCTGTTGGTGTGTTGAGTTGTTGTGTGTGTGTGTGTGTGTATGTGTGTGTGTGTGTGTGTGTGTGCGGTTAGGGTTAGTTCTGTCTGAAGCTGTTGTGTGTTGTGTGTGTGTGATGGGTTAGTTTTGTCCTGAGTGGTGGGTGGTTGAGCACTCAGCGAGCACTGAACATTATTACCAGGAACATGGTCACCTCGCTGTCTTATAAACACCTCAGGAATGTGAACCATCGTGTAGACGCTCCACATGAGGATGAGATGATCAGTGTAACTCCACAACAACTACATCAATGTTCTCCACTAACATTCAGAAACATGTAAAGTGGAGTCTGAGTCTCTGTAAGGCTGCACTCGCTATGTTATTTGGGATTCTGGAGGAGTGAGAATCGCTTGTGTGTGTGGTGTGTGTGTGTGTGTGTCTGGTTTCTGGGAGGAGTGAGCTTTGTGTGTGTGTGTGTGTGTGTGTGTGTGGTCTGTGTTGTCTGGGGGATTTGATGAGTGAGATTGTGTGTGTGTGTGTGTGTGTGTGTGTGTGTGTTGTCTGGGGACTTGGATGAGGAGATTGTGTGTGTGTGTGTGGTGTGTGTGTCTGGGATTCGGAGAGTAAGATTGTGATGTGTGTGTGTGTGTGTGTGTGTTGGGATTCTGGGATGATGTGATCGTTGTTGTGTGTGTTTGTGTGTGTGTCTGGGATTTCTTGGATGGTGAGATCGGCACCGGTTCTGTTATTGCCGGAGTTTTTGACGCTCGTGTGAAGACTCGCCCTCTTCTGGGACGGAGGCAAGCGTGCAGCTCTTTGCTTTTACAGGGCACACCACCAAACGGAGGCACATTACATTACATCTTTGAAGAAACATAGGGCGCTAATATATCACTTTATGGCTCAGTTAAGAGGCAAAGGAAGATCACAGTGTCATTCTACATGGAAGGAATAGAATGAGATGCACCGTTATGAACATTTTGGCCGACGATAATTCTTTATCTTTGAAAGCCGATAACCGATATCTTGGCAGATAAATCTAAATCCAAATTTTGTCGTTTTTGAGAGTCTGTCACAACAACAAAGTTCCACCATTAAAACTACGTCCAAACACACATTTATAATGTTCTAATTCTAATTTTATGTAGCTGATATGAAGACTTAAACTGTTGCGAGGGAACTGTATTTTTTTTCTATTTAAAATGTTTTTATCGATATTTTCTATGGCACTGCTTGATGCAATCATGTTGGCCAACTTTAAATAAGCTGAAAATCAAAATTATTATTAGATGAAAAAACTTTTAATAAAAAAATGTATTATGTCTAAAATATACTCAACTTAAAACTGAAAACTGGAACTGAAGCGGGGTTTTTTTCTACAGCGACGCGAGGGTGAGGTTAATGATGGCTGCATTTTTTATTTTGATCATTGAACTCTTCCCTTTAACACTGAGATATAAATAGACAATTTCTAGTGAACAAAGGAGTGTGTTTACCAGTGTCCTGTAGTGATGGGAGAGGGAAGTGGTGGTTCTTTACTGTGATCACCCAGAGGGTGAAACCATCAGAAAACACACACACACACACACACACATCGAGGCCCTTAAAGCGCTTGCGTTCACTGGTCGTGCGTCAGGAGTGTGCTGCCTCTCGTTTCTCTGTGAGGTTTGAGGTGTGAAAGAAAAAGCTTTAATGGAAGGTTTCTGAATATTCGCCTCATGAGCTCACTTGGCCGCGGTCATGATGTGTTTGTGTGTGTGTGAGTGAGTGTGTTTAGTAAGTGTGTGATGTGTGGGGACTCGTGTCACTGTGGACCTAAAGTGAGGAAACAAGCTTTATAAATCATACAGACTGAGTTTTTTTGCAAATGTAAAAGTGCAGAAAGTTTGTTGTGTGATAGGTCGGGTTTAGTGTGTGTGTGTGTGTCGGCTGTGTGTGTGTGTTTGTGTGTGTGTGTGTGTGTGTGTGTATGTGATGGGTTGCAGTGTTAGGGTTCAGTTGTGTGTTGTGTGTGTGTGTGATGGGTGGTTTAGGGGTTCGGATTGGTGTGTGTGTGTGTGTGTGTGTGTGATTGGTGATTTGGTTGGTGTAGGGGTCGGATTAGTGTGGGTTTGTGTTTGTGTGTGTGGTGTGTCGTGTGGTGTGTGTGTTGGACTTCTCAGATCAGTGAGCCGGGTTTAATTCTTACCTCGAGCTTGCTGTCGTGTGTGACTGACACGAGGGCCCCGTCGGCCGTGACTCTCGCCCTCTCTCTCTCTCGCTCTCTCCCTCTCTCTCTCTCTCTCTCTCGCTCTCTCTCCCTCTCTTCTTTCCCCCCCTCTCTTTCTTTCTCTCTCTCTCTCTCTTCTCTCTCCCTATCTCTCTCTCCCCTTCTCCTCCCCCCTCCTCTCTCTCTCTCTCTCTCTCTTCTCTTCTTCTCTATCTCTCCTGTCTCTCTCTTTCTCTCTCTCTTCTCTTCTCTCTCTATCTCTGTCTCTCTTCTCTTCTCTTCTCTCTCCCTTCTCCCTCTCTCTCTCTTCTCTCTCTCTCTCTTCTCTCCCTCTTCTCTCTTCTCTCTCTCTCCCTATCTCCCTCTCTCTCTCTCTCTCTCTCCCTCTCTCTTCTCTCTCTCTATCTACTCCTCTCTCTCTTCTCTCTCTTCTTCCCTCTCTCTCTTCTCTTTTCTCTCTCTCTCTCTCCCCTCCTCTCTCTCTCTCTCTCTCCCTCTATCATTCTCTCTCTCTCTCTCTCATCTCTCTCTCTATCTCTCTCCTCTATCTCTTTGTTCTCTCTCTTCTCTCTCTCTCTCTCGCTTCTTCTCTCTTTTTCTCTCTCTCTCTTTCTCTCTCTCTCTCTTCCTCTCTCTTCTCTCTTTCTCTCTCTCTCTCTCTTTTTTTTTTCCCTCTCTCTCTCTTCTCTCTCTCCCTCTATCTCTCTGTCTCTTCTCTTCTCCTCTCTCTCTCTCTCCTCTCCCTCTCTCGACACACATCGCTCTCGTCGAGTCTCTCTTCGGGTCATCGATGACAGTTTAATGAGTCACACCACACCAGGTGTTCGACGGTGTTCTTGACACCTATGTCGCGGCTCCTCACCCGCTAACCTGACAAACACAGACTAGATTAATTAGCATAATGATCAAATAGAAAGTCAACCCGCGGTAGAGAACCCCACCCGAACCCGCTCTCGTAAATTATTTAGCATTAAGGTCTAGACGGTTGTCACGGTCGACGACGACGACTCAGAAAGATTTGAGTGGGTATCAGGCCGGTTAACAACAGCTCGACGCCCGCGGGTGACATGAACACACACGCTGGATAAAGAGTCGGAGGCGGCGTGAGTGATGCTACAGGTACATCGTGTCCTCTGGGACGCTAGCGTCGCGGCACGCTGGCTACTGCAACGCAACGCTCACTCAGCAATCACAGCGGCGAGATATAAATACTGACCACCCTGTGAACCCGCTTATGATGCAACGTGCAGAGTGTTTGATATTCTTCATTTATTTTAGGTTGTTGCTCAGCTGGATGTGGGATATAAGTCCCGCTCTGTTTTTACAGTTTCCTACTTGTTAATTACTGGCTGATAATGATTGGCTGGTCACATCACCACAGGAGAAAAGGAACTTTGGTTGTTAGTTGTGAAGCTGTGAAACCTGTAATATTTCAGAATGGGAAGTGAATTTTTCTTTATTACGGTATCTCTTTAGCTGTTTTTACTGTTCATGTAATGCGGAGGCCAGACTCCCAATGCAAGAGTCTGACACAGTGGGAGGAGCCTATGGGAATCTATCGGTCAAATGGGTGGGAGTCTGCACACAGTGGGAGGAGCTATGCAAAATCTAACGGCAATGGGTGGAGGCTGCACACAGTGGAGAGAGACCTAGCATTCTATCGGCAATGGGTGGAGTCCTGCACAACAGCTGGCGAGGAAGCTATGCCAATCTATCGGCAATGGGTGGAGTCTGCACACAGTGGGAGGAAAAACGTGAGCAACTAAAAGAAGGGGCCTATGCAATCTATCGGCTAACAATGGGGGAGTACTGCGCACAGTGGGAGGAGTCTATGAATCTCTCGCACATGGGTGGAGTCTGCACACAGGTGGAGGAGTCTATGCCATCTTCGGCAATGGTGGAGTTGCACACAGTGGGAGGAGCCTATGCTTTGTTTCCCCACACACCTCTTAATGGAAACGAAGTAAATTCCAATTCAAATGTATAGTAGTGCTACTCAGAGAGTATACTAATGTAGCGAATAATATATTCTGCAGTGGGAGGTGTCTATACACAGTGGGAGGAGTTTATGTGGGAGAGTTTAGGCAATGATGTGCATTGGGAGGAGCCTGCTACACAGTGGAGGAGTTTAGGCAATCTATCTGCTTGGGCCGGAGTCTGAACACAGTGGGAGGAGTTTCTGTGGGAGTAGTTAGCTAGTATAGGCAATTCTATCTGCAGTGGAGGAGTCTGAACACAGTGGGAAGGAGTCTGTGTGGGAGGAGTTTAGGCCAATCTTCTGCATGTGGGAGGAGCTTTCGCACAGTGGGAGGAGTCTGTTTGGAGGAGTTTAGGGAAATCTATCGCAATTGGGAGGGAGAGTTATATTGGCAATACAATTATTACAACATTTTAAAGCTTGGGATATATACAAAAGAAACTAACTTATATAGTTTACTCTAAATTTGTACTAATGGCTTAATTGTTGACCTCATTCAATTTATGGTTTTTCTTTTTCAGGTTCTCTCTTTTAGTTTTATGTCTTCATAGTTTTCTACATATTCCGTGACAATGTGTGGAATCTGTTCATGGGTCAGTCTCCGGGTAAATTACTTCCCTTACAGATTCACTTCAGAATCGTTCATTTTTAGTTAACGCTTGTATTGCTGCTGTATATTTAGGATTTATATAAAAGCATGTCTCGGTTGATTTGGGACTTTATAAAGCACTGGCATTATGTAGCGTGTATATTTTGGACCTTAATCACTAAAGATAATGGCAGTTTTATATATCAGTAGGACTTTATGAATAGTAATTTAGTGCTCATGACAGAGAAACGACAGGCATTCTGTGCCAAGGGGCCCGAATTAGACAGAACTCAGTCTATAAAGACACAGTGCGTGTGTGTTGTGTGTGTGTGTGTGTGGTTTCATTGCTTTGTCTCAAACACGGAAGCTTTTAGACAAAAGAATCTTTTCCTAGGATGAATAACTCAAGGCCTGTCAAAACCCAAGAGGACATGGCAGTCCAGAGCGGGCATTGATACATTTACGTGAGTTGGTGTTGTGTGTATTGTGTGTGTGTTGTTGTGTGTGTTTTGTTTGCGTGTGTGTGTGTGTTGTGTGTTGTGCGTGTGTGAGGGATGTGTGTGAGAACGTGTGTGTGTGTATGTGTGTGTGTGTGGTGTGTTGAGTGAGTGTGGAATGTGTGTGTGTGAGGGAGTGTGTGTGTGTGTGGTGTGTGTGTGTGTCGAGAGAGGAGAGAGAGTGTGTTGTGTGGTTGAGTGTGTCAGTCACAGGTTTCATGTGGAGGAAGCAGGACAGACACAATAAATTCTGAACACGCAGAACTACTGATAGAGTGTTGTGGACCTTACACTTGTATTCAATAGTTTAAAAGTTTTACGTTGTTTCTGAAACAGTCTCTTCTGCTCACCAAGTAATACTATCACTGTAAGTCCTCGAGTGGTTTAATTCTTTACTCACACGGTCCAACCAGTCATAATAGCATTTGAAACTTTTGACATTTTTTCCAAGAAATGAGAGAGAAGAAAGAGATAGATAGAAAGAGAGAGGGAGGGGAGAGAGAGAGAGGGTAGAGAGAGAGAGAGAGAGCGATGAGTATGAGAGAGAGAAGGGAGGAGAGCGAGAGAGAAGTGAGAGAGAGAAAGAGAAGAGAAAGAGAGAGGGAGGGAGGAGAGAGAGGGGGAGGGAGAGAGGAGAGACGGGAGGGAGAGAGATGAGGAGAGAGAGACGAGGGAGAGGGGGAGAGAGAGCGAGAGAGAGAGAGAGAGAGGAGGGCGGGAGAGGTGAGAGGGAGGAGAGAGAGAGAGAGAGAGGGAGGGAGAGAGTGAGAGAGAGAGAGAGAGGGAGGGAGAGGGATGGAGAGAGAGAGAGAGGGAGGGAGGGAGAGAGTGATGAGAGAAAGAGAGAGAAAGAGAGGAGAGCGAGGGGGAGAGAGAGAGGGAGGGAGAGAAGAGAGAGAGGAGGAGGGAGGGAGAGAAGTGAGAGAGAAAGAGAGAGAAAGAGAGAGAATGAGAGGGGGGGGAGAGAGAGAGGGAGGGAGAGAGAGAGAGAGAGGGAGGGAGGGAGGGAGAGAGTGAGAGAGAAAGAGAGAGAAAGGAGGAGAGAGAGGAGATGAGAGCAGAGGAGAGAGAGAGAGAGTGAGAGAGAGAGAGGAGAGAAGAGGAGAGAGAGGAGAGAGAGGAGAGAGGGAGCAGAGAGAGAGAGAGATGGCGAGGAGAGAGAGGGAGGAGATCGAGAGAGAGAGGAGAGAGAGAGAGGGGAGGGGAGAGAGATGAGAGGAGAGAGAGTGAGTGAAAGAAGGAGAGAGTGGGATGGAGAGTGATGAGAGAAAGAGAGAGAGAAAGAGAGAGATGAGAGGAGGAGAGAGAGTGAAAGGAGAGAGAGAGGAGATGAGAGAGAGAGAGCTGAGGAGATTATGAGAGAGAGAGAGATGAGAAGAGAGAGGGAGGCGAGGGTAGGCGAGAGAGGAGAGAGAGAGATGAGAAAGATGAGAGAGAGTGGGAGAGAGTGGAGGGAGAGAGAGGGCACGAGGGAGAGAAGCTGTGGAGAGGGAGAGAGAGTGAGAGAGAGAGACGAAGAGAGAGAGAGAGAGAGAGAGAGGGTGGGAGGGAGCGAGAGAGAGAGAGAGAGGAGGGAGAGAGTGAGAGAAGAAAGAAAGAGAAAGGAGAGAGAAAGAGAGAGAGAGAGAGGGAGAGGAGAGTGTGGGAGAGAGTGAGGAGAGAGAAGAGAGGAGAGAAGAGAGGAAAGAGAGGAGAGTAGAGAGAGAGAGAGATGGATGAGGAGAGAGATGAGAGAGAGAGAGAGGTGAGGGGAGAGAGAGAGAGGAAGAGAGGGAAAGCGAGAGAGAGTGGGAGAGAGAGTGAGAGAGAGAGAGAAAGAGGGAGGGTGAGCGAGTGGGGGAGAGTGAGAGAGAGTGAGAGAGAGAGAGGCGAGTGGGAGAGAGGAGAGAGGTGAGAGAGGAGTGAGAGAGAGAGAGAGAGAGAGAGAAGACGAGAGAGAGAGAGAGAGAAGTGAGTGGGAGAGAGAGAGAGAGAGAGAGAGAGTTCCGTGCCTGTGTCCATTTTTTCCAAATCATCCCATTTGTCCAGTTGAGCGATCATGCCCGTGGCTTTCCTTTTTCTCTTCTGAACAACGGATGCTCTTGTTGTCTAATTCATCCTCCTCAACAACCAGATACCAATACACATATTAATCATAATTGGATCTCACAAAAAAATGCACTTATGGATCACGTCAGTGGAAATGCTTAGTGTTCTATAAGCACGGTTCATTTGTGTGCGATCGGGTCTTCCCCGGAACGCCGGGGATCTTGTGACCGATGGAGGTCATGGAGAGATGATCTCATCGCCTCGGACGGAACAACACACACACACAAAATACCTTTTTTTCTCTCCATCAGTGCCATGCGAATTTTTAGCCTTATATTGAGACCTTAAAATATGCAGAAATTACAAAAGCAAAAAATGGGATAGAATTGTTGAATCCTTTTTAGTTTTGTATTGTTTCATTTATGCTTTTATGAATGTAATCGATTGTTGATTAAATTGAGATCCTTGTATGTGCATGTTGTTTCGTTCTGTTATGCAATATGAAAAATTGTTTTTCATGTTGTTCTTACACACCACACAACACACACACAGTTCTCTCGCGCGCTCTTTCAAAGATCAGCTTACCTTCCCTCACACCAGCTGCCGTTGTGAAATCGGCTGAAAGCCTCGTCTTTAATGATGAATGGTGTTTGGTACCCGAGCTGTTTCCACACCGAACTCAGATTAACATTCACCGCTGGTATTTACACCACTGATCTTGCAGTCACAGCACACCAATATCGCCACTAATATGCAAGATTATAATATGGCCGGAACTGCGTTGGGGCTCTTGAGATGTTTATGTAATGGGGTCCACACTTCATTCAGGGGGCGACACACAACTCACTTGTAGGAAACTCTGCTGTGTTATGTGAGTAATTACACCGAGCAACATTTTATGGCTGGGTTAACATTAGCTGGACTGTCAAGTCGTCAGTTGAGAAGGCAAACTCACTGAGCCGGTTCGAGCTATTGTGTCTCAGAGAAGCCGAGCCGGGAAATACAACACGGATCCTTTTCCTTTCATCTCGAGCGCAGGATTAACGCGCGACCCGTCAGGGCCTGTTATCGCTACACTGTTTATCTCTCATTTCTATAATAGATTATGTCTGTTCACCATAAGTTTGCAAAGTTACCTTCATGGTATACTCCCCCCCCTTGCCGCCAGCATGGAAGTTTTACCATCCGGACGGATATTCCCTGTACAGCTTTGAAAAGTGAAACTTGGTTAGTTCTGGCTGCTGGCTGTTCATACCGCTGTATCACTCCGCTGTTCCGAGAGTTTTCTGTCTCGTGAGTTAGTTGCTGGGATTTACAGATGATTAATAGATCTACACCAGTAGGCAGTGACAGTGAGTGGATCATTTGATTTAATTATTCAAAAACACTTGATTTTTTTTTTTGGGAACACAACTATTAACTGTCTATATTAGTGAGTCATTGGAATCATTCATTTATCTGATTTGTTCAAAAATTCTGATTCATCGTGAACGGCACGGTTTACTGTCTTTATGAGTGTAATCCTTGTTTCAACCAAACCTCTGATTCATTCAACACTGAAATACTCTTTCATGGGTGATTCCATTCATGAGGTCATTCATTTCAACCAGTTCGTTCTAATACACTGATTCATTTGAGACTAAATAGTTGAATCTTTATGGAGTCATCGCATTTGTTCAAAAATGTACTGTCTTAATGCTTATGAATCAACAACAAAAGAGAAGCTGAAATCACTCACTGCCCTTGACTGAATGGACGTTACTAGCTTTATATAAAAAATATGCTCTAAGGGGCGGGCTCAAGATACTAGCGGGCGGGGCTGCACAGTGTGACATCACATACAGCACATCCTGAATGGCTCATTTTGGGACTGTTTTAGATTTATGGAGAAAATAAAAACGGGGTTGGATGGATTTTTACCACAATATTGTGTTGTATTCTATCACTGCAGACACATAAATATGTTCAAAAACAAATATAAAACTGAATATGGCATAATAGTTCCTCTCTAATATCAAGTCTGAGTCTAATAATCATCACATTTAAAAATGAATATTTATATAATCTTTATGTTTTTGTCTGATTTAAATACAAAGTAAATTATTCTTAAGATTAAATGTTTTGTGTATGCATAGAAATTTTGGTTTAGCCAAAAATGTTAATAATTTGTAGTAGAAATAGCTCTATATTGTGCCGAGTATGTGGAGTATGTTCAAAGTCCTTTTAGGCAAGTCACGCCACTCGGCCGCCATTTGGCACGCCTCCGGGCAGCTATTTCGATAACAAGAGCAGGTTTCCTGTCTAATGAATGGGCAGAGAGCAGAGAGTCAAAGGCAATTTCACTGGTCCGAAACCATTGAAAAACTGCATGTCTAGAAAACAGCAGTCCAATAGGATAAAAATCGGCTGAAAAAGTTTGCTGACTTTGCCCCAAAATTAAGGTTTTTTTAAAATGCTTTTTTTCCCACAGGTTATACTTTCAATACGGATGCGCAAAGGGTTCTCTTCTCCGCTGCCCGCAAACCTCAACTGTGCGCATGGTCAGGTGGAAACAGGACGAGAGGCTTAATGTTTCCCGGCTTGACTGTTCAAAGCAGACGTTGGCTTTCCAGCAGGAGGGGCGAGGACATGTGAATACAACGCCACTCTGTGGCGTTATGGGTTTTCCCTATATAGTTGTATTGGGAGTGTGGACGGTAGTGGCATGTTCTCATATAAAAATGTCTCCTGGTATGTTATTTGTGAACACAAAATGAGTCTGATTGAAACATTAGTTCTGGGCAAAAAAGACTCTTTTCCTGGATTTCATGTATTTTCTCAGTAGCCCATTCACTATATATCACACATCTTTTCAGTCAAGTAGTTCAAATAAAAAAACACTAACTTCACTAAAATATTACATTTGTCGTGTCATGAACTAATTAAATTTTACATGATATATTTAGGTAGATTGCATTATTAAAGAAATCAAGTCTTTCAAGCCACTCAAACAAATATGTGTAATATTGTACCCTATTATTTTTTAAAAGTAAATAGTTTTTTTAGCATTGCACTTTTCCTGGACATTTTCTTTATTTTCAGCGGTCCCTCTTTTTATGGTGTCTTCAAGGGACTGTTGTAGTTATTGTGTTGTCTTGTTAAAACATGTGCTGGCGGTGAAGGATGATGGGGTACGCTGAGGTGATTCCATTGAGGTATTTTTTAAAATAGTACAATCAAAACATGTAATTTGCACAATAAGGTCCATTGTATTGATTATTAATTCAATGTAAGTACCACTTGATATAAAGGGAACCTTTCTCAGTAATCTCTCATGGCCTTTCCCTCATCTCTCAGAGCGTGAACCATCTGTCGACTGAGTGCACTGTGGGTACCTGTGAGCGGTTGGGGTCAGAGTCGAGGGGCGTTGTCCTGGAGAGCCCCGCTGCTCATGGGAAAGACGAGATCTGTCAGATCCCGGGTTTGTGAAGGCTCCCGCGTGCGCTATTGTTCCGCTCTGAGTGCTCAAGGCCCGGGCCATTTCGGGGAAGCCAGTTGGTGTTACATACAATGTATATGAAATTTCGCTTTTGGATTCAGTCCGCCTGGCTGGATGGAAATGTTCAGATTGCGGGGAGCGAGGGAATATGGCGAAGGCGTGCCATAATTAGTTTATTAATATAACTGTTGAATATCTTCAGCAGACAATCGTCCGTTTCCGACGGCCTTTTGGTGGCGACCAACACAGACACAAAAGAGGAAAGAGCGAGTAGTGACTTCTAGGCGGATGTGAGATCTGTGTAGTCACACTGTTTTCAGCCGAGATCAAAATACTCTCGTGATTTTCTACCTCATGTCGTTCCTTTTTATATGGCGTAAGAGCCTTCGAGGATATGTTCACGCTGCTCGCTGTTCTTTACGAGGCAAATGACATATGGATTGCAAGAAAAGTGTTATAGGGGCTAAAGGCTGGGTTGTTTTAACCCAAATTTGGGTTAAAATATGGAAAAAAACATACATTGTTGTAATAAAAATGTTTAACCCGATGTTTATAGTTTGTCCATATTTGACCCAAATTTGGGTTAAAATAACCCAGCATTTTTTTAGAGGTGTACCTGATTCATGGCAGCTTTGAAATAAAATGAGGCATTTTCAGTTTTAATGCATCAGGCGTTATTTCATTGAAAATCTCATTGAAATTTGATGTGTTAGTATTGCTATCAAGAGTCGTGCATCATAACGCTGGATTGTACTGTGCATGTCTTTATGCGACGCACAAAGAGCCGGAAAACTGATGCGTCTCCTCCTTATTTGACTGAATTTTCCTTGAACCGGAATGAGAATATGATGGACAAGTTCCATTGAACCTCCACTGCAGAAATTATGATAAATATCTAATCATCTTAAATCAAGACACATTTACGGAGGAGAAGCCAAAATGATGAAAGATATGAGTTATTGTATTCTGAAAATAATGTATCAAAATCAAGTGAGTTTTTGTTTAAAACAAGGGAAACAAAAATACACTACACACACACACACACACACACCACACACACCAGACACACCCCCACAACACAACCCACACACACACACACTCACTCTCCTCTCTCTCTCACACATACACACCACACACTCACACAACACACACCACGCAACACACACTCTACACACGACTCAACACCTACACACACATCGCACACGCACCACACACTCACAACACGACTCACACACACACACTCACGCACACACACACACACACACACTCACGCACGCCACGACGCAGCACACACACACTCAGGACACACAACACCACCACAAACACAACACTCACACACAAACACACACACACACAACTCAACAACAACACACACAAACCACATCTCAACACTCACACGCACGCACGCACACAACACACACACACCACACACACAACATCACGCACGGCACGGCAACGCACACACACACACACCAACACACACTCACGCACACAACTTCACACACACACCCACACACGCACACACACACTCTCGACACACACACACAACACGCACCACACACACACACACTTCACGCACACGGGCACACACAATACACACACACCACACTCACCCACACACACACACACTCACGCACGGCTCACAACAACACACACACACACATCACGCACGCACGCACGCGCACACACACACACCACTCACAGGACCTCACACACACACACAAGACACAAACACCCAACAACACACCACACCACACACTCACACAACACACACACACACACACAACACTCACTCTCACTCTCTCTCTCCACATCCACACACACACACACACACACACCACCCTCGCACACACCACACACACACACGACACACACACACACACACACATACGCAACGCACAACATCACACCACCACACACACACCACACTCACATCACGCCACAACACAACACACACACTCACGCACGCTCGCACGACGCACACACACTCACAGATCACACACAACGCACACACCAAAACTTCAACACACCACAACACCACCACCAACTCACCCACACACACACACACACACACACACACACACACTCACACGCACGCACGCACACACACTACTCACACTCACCATACACACTCACACTCACGCACGCAAGCCCGCACATCACACACACACACTACACATCACGCAAACCCACACACAAACAACACACACGACCACACAACACTCCACGCAACACACACACACACGCACACACACACACACACACTCACGCCACACGCGCCACACACCACCACACACACACACACACTCCCACCCACACACAACATCACGCACGCAACAACTCACACACACACACACACTCAGCACGC
This sequence comes from Meda fulgida, assembly GCA_030578275.1. Lineage (NCBI taxonomy): Eukaryota > Metazoa > Chordata > Actinopteri > Cypriniformes > Leuciscidae > Meda > Meda fulgida. The sequence continues at coordinate 79,477 of CM060621.1, forward strand.
ACGCACGCGCACACACACACACACACCACAGACACACACACACAACAAGACACACACACAACACTACACACACCACCAACACACACACACCTCACAACACACACAAACACACAACACAACGTGTTCGTGGGAAGAAGCTGTGCTGTTAAACTCTGTGTGCAGGAAGCAGAAGCTGTTAGCGGTCTGTTGTCGTTGGAAACATTAACTTTAATCATCGTGTCTTGTAATTGTTTCATTAAAACCGTGGTTCACATTTCTCCTCCTGTTTTCCCAGAAGCGTGTGGGAATTGGACGGCAGCCAGAGGGAGGGGCGGCCATGTTGTCACTTCATCCGACACAACACAACATTGTACCTTTATTCTCTCCGCTCTTCTGGAAGACATGAGCTGAAGAAATACGTGGGACGATTCTGACCCTCTTCATAAGAGCACATTTATGATCCTTACACTCTTAATGACACCCAGAATATTCATGTGAGATCGAGGACTGGTTCAAACACACACACACACACTTGAGATGTTGTGAATGATTCTGCTCTGCTGTAAACAAAACACCACAAAGCTTATTTTCCTGATCTTGTTCGTGACCCGCCTCCCACGTGTGATTGAACATGTCATGCTACCAATTACAGTTTCATTTGATTTTAAATGATGTTTAGTGGTTTGAAATATTAAACGCAACATTATGTTAGGGTGTGTTAGTGTGTCTTGTGATTTTGCGTGTGTGTGTGTCTGTGTGTGTGTTGTTGTTTAGTGTGTGTATGCGTGTGTGTATGATGTATGTGTGTTTTTGCGTCGGTATGAGGGATATAAACTTGGATGAAATCTTAAAAATCAGTTACTTCACACACACACACACACACTCTCTTCACTCTCTCTCTTCTCCTCAACACAACACACACACACTCCACACACGCAACACACACACACCACCACAACACCACCACCACACACACACACTAGGGCGGTTCTCTCTTCATCTGTTTTCAACTGTTTTCTGGAGTTCAGACTCTGGGTTAGGCACACTCACACACACACACTCTCTCTCTCTCTCTCTCGTCTCTCGCTCTCTCACACACACTCCACACACACAACGCACACACCACACACACACAAACAACACTCACACACTTCTCTATTTCTTCTCTCTCTCAACACACACACACACACACACACACAACACACCAACACACACACAACACCACACACACACACACCCAACACACTCACACAACTCTTTCTCACACACACATACTCTCTCTCACTCTCTCACACACACACACTATCTCTCTCTCTACACACCACACACACTACACACACACACACATACCACACACACACACACACACACACACTCCCGGGGGTTCTTCTCATCTGTTCTTCTAACTCTTTCTGGAGTTAGGACTCTGGGTTATTGCAACACACACACAACAACACTCTCTCTCTCTCTTCTCTCGTCTCGCTCTCACAACACACACCACCACACGCAACTCACATCACACCAAAACACACTACACACACACTCTCTCTGTTCTCTCTCTCGCTACACACACACTCACACAACAACACACACACACCCACAAACACTCACACAAACCACACACACACACACCCCTCTCTCTCTCACCACCACAACTCTCGCTCTCTCTTCTTCACACACACAGACACTCTCTTGCTCTATCACACACACACACATCACACACACTCACAACACCATACACACACACAAACACACACACACACACACACGGGGTTCCTCTCCCCTTATTTGTTCTTCAACTCTGTTTCTGGAGTCAGACTCTGGGTTTATGCACACACACACACAAACACACACACCACACATTTCGCTTTCTCGCTTCTCTCTCTTCTTCTCACACACACACACCACAAACCACACGCACATCCACACACACCACACACACACACCACACACACACACACTCTCTCTCTCTTTCTCTCTCTCTCTCTCCTCTCACACAACACACACACACACACACACAAAACACACACACACACACACACACACACACACACACCTCTCTCTCTCACACAACACACACTCTCTCCTTCTCTCTCCAACAAACCCCACCCCCCACTCTTCTCTCTCTCAACACAACACACACCACACACACCCCCACACAACAAGGACACACACAACACAGCAACACACACACACTCTCTCTCTCTTCACACACCACTCCCAACACACTCTCTCTCTCTCACACACACCCACACACACACACACACAGACACACACACACACACACACACCCAACACACACACACACAATCTCTCTCTCTCTCACTCACAACACAAAACACACACAACACACACACACACACACACACCACCACACACAACACAACACACACACACACACACTCACCACACACATCACTCGCTCTCTCTCTTCACACACACACCACACTACACACACACACACACACACACACACACACACACACCACACACACACACACTCTCTCTCTCTCACTCACTCATCTCACAACACACACTCATCACACGGGCGGTTTTTCCTCTCTTATCTGTTCTTCAACTGTATTCTGGAGTTCAGGACTTGGCGGTTTCCATGATTTTAATCACAGCGAATCAAATGAAGACGGATCTTAACACATCACAGATGATTTACACACAGTTTGAGTGTGTGTAGTGGTCGCGTGTGTGTGAACTCTCTCCAACCTCTAAAGATTGATTCCACCAGCAGAAACAAACACCCCCACTCATGTTGTCAATGTTTCATCGCGCTTATTGCATTCAGAAAGGAGGGCTTCAGCGGCATTGTGGCGTTCTCCGCAGGGGTTAGCGAAACACAAATAAGCACAAGTGAATGTGTGGAAATATGGATGCGTTTGTTTTGTTTGCTTGTGTGTTGGTTGATGCAGATTTGCAGTCGTGTCTAGAAACCTCCAAAGAGTGAATGAAATTAGTGCTCCGCAATTAAAACTCTCGAGACGAGTCTATAAATCAGTTTCCCAGCTCTTTCCGATCCCGCAGTTCGCTCCGATTATTTAGCCATCACTGTCGGGTTCTGAGAGTGTGTGTGGTGTGTGTGTTATGTGAGAGTGGTGTGTTATGTGTGTGTGTTGTGTGTGTGTATATAGTTTGTAGGTGTTTGATGGTGTGTGTGTGGAATGTGCGTGGTTTGTGTGTCCTGTGAGGAGTTGTGTTGTGTTGTGTGTGTGGGTGTGTTATTTGTGTGTGTGGGTGAGTGTGTGTGTGTGTGTGTGTTTGTTACTATACAGCAGAAGTGATAAAGCCACTACATTGGTATCAACTAGTAGGCCTGTGATTAACACAATTGTCGGACGTTATTGTGTGGTTTCAAAGAGCAGCTCAAAACATCTTCAATAGGAACTCGCTCTGCTTTCATATTCATGCGTTTTCTACATTCCTCTGAATATGCGAGTTATTTTCACATACGGCTGCGATAATACTACTCCTGTTTGTGTTTGTCTGTGTGTTATTGCACCTCGCACTTCAAATCGCTCGCACTGTCCGACACACCAGAGGAACACCACGAAACACTCCGTGACTATGCCCCCCAAGTGTTCTAGAGGGGAACATTGAAATGCAGCAGAACTATCAGGTCCGGTTTCTCTCTCGCCCGGGTCAGCGCTCGACACACACACAACACACAACACACACCACACCACACACACCACACACACACACACACACACACACACACTCACACACACAACTCAACACACAACACAATACGCCCTGGGTTCAGAGCTCGGGACCGGATTATTTAACACACTGGTTCTGAGGGGGGAGCTCAGAACTGACCACCTATACACAACCCACACCCCACACACACACTCACACACACACACACACACACACACACACACACACACCACACACACCACCGCTCGACTTCATGAAATGGTATCTTTCCCTTTAGTCTGTTTTCATGTGTGTGTGTGTGTCTGTGTGTGTGTCTGTGTGTGTGTGTCTAGTGTGTGTGTGTTGTGTGTGTGTGTGTGTGTGTGTGTGTGTGTGTGTGTGTGTGTTGTGTGTGATTTGACAGCAGTCATAGAAAAAGTTCTCTCAACTGTCAAGTTTCGCACTTCCCACCTTCCCTGTTTCTCTCTTGCCAAGCTTGTTTTCTGTGGACGTCTTTCCATCCATTTAATTTGGGTTTTGAAACAAGCCACCATTACTTGTCCCATCCTCAAGAACAACACACACACACACTACCAATTTCTAAGGAATAATGTGAAATAAATACATGTTTTTAGTTAGTTTTTCAGGTTTATATGATTAAGTGTGTGTGTGGGTGTGTGCGGTGTGTGTGTGTGTGTGTGTGTGATGTGTGTGTGTGTGTGTGTGTGTGTGTGTGTGTGGTGTGTGTGTGTGTGTGTGCTTCAGGGCTCGTCGGCTGCCCAGCCGTTTCGCTGTGGTCCATTGATGGAGCGTAGTGGACCAGTGGGGACACACATGTCTGCATTTGGCTCGTTCTCTTGTGCCTAGTGACACACACTGGCCACACACAACACAGCCAATCCAGCACTAACGAGGAAGGGAATTGTAATTAGTCCCTGACTTATGCACAGGCTAAACTCGGCCTTCTGCTGATGAAGTTCATGTCCATCTAACTTTAGATGTACAAATGAAATATTGCGCAGTAAGAGTAAGAAGTTCTGAATATAGTCGTTTTCTTCATACGTGGTCATCTCATTTAATGAGAAATAATCTCATCATTATCTACCAATCCGTCACGTCACAGGTTTATTTATACAGTATGATGCAGTGAATGCATAGCAAGGGCCCCCCCAAGGGGGGGGTTGGGTTACAATAAACATAATTTAAACCGTACAGTTTGATGTATATATTAAATTAAATTGCCAAACTACCAATAAGTTTAAAAAAATGATTCGGGAACTTCATTGAATGAGAATTTGATTCCTTTGGTGTGTTTTGTTGATTGTATTCACAAGTGATATGCATGGCATTTCCAGGTTTGCCATTTGCACAAAAAAATTATGGTATTGCCAATAAACTAAATTGGATAAAAGCAGTGTGATCTTCTTAAATGTTAATAAGGGTTGTTTTTTTTTTTAAAGGTCTCCACTATTTTTTAATTCTACTCCCTTCAACAACTGAAACATAAAAGCACATTTTAAAAGGTGTAAAAGATCAAACAGTGTACTTTTACGGTTAACAGCGCATGTTAACATCCAACGCTCGATTCTTTACACAGCAATAAAGTCGGTGGGAATAGTAGATATAGTATTATGTAACATACTTCCTTAATCAAATAAGGTTCATAACTTCAGGGGGGGGGCATTGAGTGATACTATTTCAAAGTGAATTTCCGTCATTTTGACGATACTAATTGTGTTGACCTGTGGAAACAAACCTGGAAAGAGAAGTGAGGATTTGAGGAGAAAATCGAGATTCTTGGTGCGTTTCAGTGAATTATTAATGGAGCATATCATAAATAAATCAGGGAGAACAGACCAAAATATGCAGCATATGTGTCATTTTTCATTCTTTTACAGCGGATTGCAAAGGGAAAAAGAAATCATCATGAGGAAAAAGAATACGCGACTGAAGAGCTCTTGCTGTGGATAATCCTGTTCCGTTACAATACAAGTGTTACAATTACGGATATTCTCATGATGTCGGGGAATAAACCATCAAGGAAAACTCGCTTTATTTGGAGAGAAACTTATGATTTGAAATTATACGTTTCAGTCTTTCTGAATGGAAGCTCCTCAAAACCGGAGAAAGTGACAGCAAGATCATCGGAATAATGAGGATAGTCGTTATATATGATTTAAAAAAACATGCATTATAAACCCTAAAAATGATTCGGAAACCGTTGCATTGAATGAGCATTAAACTCCCACAAGAAAGCACTGTAGTGTCTTTGACTGTTAGATCTTTGCATTTCCGTGTTGCATTTGCATAATAAAATTTGTCATCACCTTGAGCTTCGAGATAGTGTAAAGTTAAGGTTGGGTAAAGTAAAGGTGTAAATTAAAGAGTAAAGTAAAGGAGTATGTATGTAAAGTAAAGTTAGTTAAGTAAAGGAGTAAGTGAGTAAAGTTAAGGAGTAAAGTAAAGTGTGTAATGTAAGTAAAGTAGAAGGAGGTAAAGTAAAGGTGTTTACAGTAAGTAGAGTAATAGGAGGGGTAAGTAAAGGTTTAAAGTAAGTGAAGTAAAGGAGTAAGTAAAATAAAGGTGTAAAGTATGTAAAGTAAAGGAGGTAAAGTAAGTAAAGTAAAGGAGTAAAGTAAAGGTGTAAAGTAAGTAAAGTAAAGTAAGTAAAGTAAAGGAGTTAAGTAAGCGAGTAAAGTAAAGGTGTAAAGTATAGTAAAGTAAAGGAGTAAAGTAAGTAAAGTAAAGGAGTAAAGTAGGAGTAAAGCAGGAGTCTGTTTCCCCGTGTCGAGCTGCACCATGAAAGCCACTGTGACTTTTCTTTCTGTTCTGCAAAAAAAAAATGCATTCAGATCTTGAAGAACCTAAAATTACGAAAGAGCTATAAAAAGCCAAGGCTAGTTTAATAGCTCGTTAATATTTGTTAAGAAACAGTCAGAAAGAATCTGTAATTTGGATTACAAAAACAGGAAAGTGTAATTTGGAGAATGCCACTTCCCCAAGCGGCCACATTATTTATGTATATGAAAGGGCCGCGCGTTCGTTCGCACCGCTGCAATTAAAAGCCAGTTTATTACTGTCGCACGAACCCGAGAAACACCACCGCCTCACACCACACCCGCCCTGCTTTTTTAATAGTCAAAAAAGCTTAATCCCCCTAATTACATCGACGCGGCTCGTTACATGCAAACTGACGTTATTGTGTACCGGACAGAACACGTCAGCATTGTTTTTACAGCAGGAACATTTTACAAAGGTTCTTAGTTAAACAATGTTAATGTATTAAACTAACATGAAACTAACAATGAGCAATACATTTGTTACTGTATTTGATTAATCTTTGTAGTTATTAAAATACGCTGTTCATGTTAGTTGTAGATTACAAGTGCATTAAAAAATGTTAAACAATACTTTAATAAATAGTATTTGTAAATGTTGAAACTAACATTACAAAAACATGAGTAAATACTGTAAGAAGTATTGTTCATTATTAGTTCATGATAATAATGTAACTAATGAACTTACGCGTGTGTAGGTAGTATGTGTGTATGTGTGTATGTGTGTGGTGTGTGTAGTGCTGTTGGGGTGATGTTGTGTGTGTGTGTGTGTGTGTGGGTGTATGTGTGTGTGTGTTTGGTGTGTGTATGTGTGCTGTGTGTGTGTGTATGTGTGTGTATGTGTATATGTGTGTATGGGTGTATGTGTGGATGTGTGTGTGTGTGTATGTTTTGTGTATGTGTGTGTGTGTATGTGTGTCAGGTTTTTGTATGTGTAGGTGTGTATGTATGTCTGTGTGTGTGTGTGTGTGTGTGTATGTGTGTATATGTGTATATGTGTGTTGTGTGATGTGTGTGTGTGTGTGTGTGTGTGTGTGTGAGTGTGAAGTGGTCTGTATGTGTGTATGTGTGTGTGTGTGTGTGTGTTTTGTATGTGTATTGTGTGTGTGTGTGTGGGTGTGCGTGTGTGTGTGTGTGTGTGTGGTGTGTGTGTGTGGTGTGTGTGTGTGTGTGTTTGGTGTATGTGTATGTGTGTATGTATGTATGTGTGGTATGTGTGTATGTACAAAGGTGCAGACAAAAGGTTTACATGTCTTGTGATAATTCCCATTTATCACTGCAGGCGAACAGCCGAATCTATTCCTTACCGCTGGGTTTGAGGCCGAGGGAACACAGCTGTCCCGTATCATGTGGGTTGAGCTTTTTTAAAGTGTCATGTAACGTTGTAAATTATAAAATTTTAGTAGTAATGTAGTAATAGTATTTACCAGCATACACTTATATAGGGTTTTAGGTTTGGTTGAGGGTTAGTTGCCTGTAATTATGCATAATTAAACTCTTATGTGTACTATGGTAAGTACATGTAACATGTAACAAGGACACTGTAAAAAAGATTGCCTGATCTGACAAGTCAAGTAAACGTTATTTATATAGTGCTTTTTACGATATAGATTGTTTCACAGCAGCGTTACAGTGGATACTAATGCACCTTTGGTTTATTTTGCTGTATAGAAGATCAGAATTTTGAGTCTGATTCTTGCAAGTAAAAGATGAATAAAGTGGGAAAATACCACTATAACCTAATAAGTTGGGAAGTTCTGTTCGTTATGAGTTGACATGTATTTCTCTTTCAGCCGTTTGCTGGTTTCATGCGTTGACGGTTCCGATGACAGCAAAAAACAACACGGTAATGGCGGTAATGATGGTAATGATGGTGTTTTGTGTGATGTTTATCTGGATGTGCCGTCCTCTGAGGCCCTGGAACCAGAGGAAACGGGTGATCCGTATCGAGGTCTGTGTGGACTCGTCATCCGCGCTGATTTGGTCTGAGAAGATTCTGACGAAGGAACGAGATAATGGTCAATCGGCGCAGATTTTTGTTGAGATGGGGCTGTAATGGAGTTGCATAGCGCGCCTGAGGGCCAGTTTTGGGAGTGATTAAGCAAACAACACATTTACACGTCTTTAATGAGGCGGCGTCGAGGAAAGAAACTACAGAAGCATAATGAAGTACGATGGAGATTATCGACCCGCGAGGCCGCCGACAACCGGACGCCCCAATAATAGTGTTTGTTTGGAGAGGAATAAACTGCGTGTCACTCACTTGACTTTCATTATAGAGCGTAGATAGCATCCCACTTTATGAGCTTCCTTTTTTCTCTCATCCTTAGCACAGATTATTTTGCTACACTATTAATTAAATCGGTTACATTGGATTAGGTTGTTTTTCCGGGTCGTGCGGTCTGGGATGTTTGGAGAGTAAGTAACGCTGGCTAATTTGATTTCGGATGATAAAAGCCAGGGAAAAAAAATGAAATCGTAATCACCTGCTATAAAGGACGCTTTCCTTTGAGCCTAACACCCCATTATTTAATTTCATATTTCGTTTTTTTTTCTGGCTGTTGTTCTGGTTAAAGTGGGTCACCAAGCGATTAACTTTCAAACGCCGTGTTTCTCTTTCTCCGGTTTTTAAAAACGTACTTCCACGTCTCTTCTTTCTCTCCAGTGTCTTATGCTATTAAAAATTTTAACAACATTTTAATTGAAGAATTAATTACATTTGCTAGCAAAAGTCTTTGCCTAAACTACAACAGGGGAGTATCAGTGAAAGCTAGAGAGAATGTATAAACACTCATCAACGTCTGGAGTCAGCGCCAGACGATGACATTCAGCAGCCAATCACAGCTGCCTTCAGGAAAACAGCACTCACATTTCTCTTCTGATGGACTATCAGCAGGTCGTCGGGCAATCACAGGCTGCCTTCAGAAAACAGCACACGTTTCTCTTCTGATGGAATCAGCAGCTCGTCGGCCAATACAGGCTGCCTTCAGAAAACAGCAACACGTTTTCTTCTGTAATAAATCACTAATAATGTTTACATAATTTATATACATAAATACAAGATAACCTATTTAAACGGGTTAGTGCTAGAAATGACCAAACGATTCTAAAAAATGATCCAACATTTTTGGAAAATAACCCAAAACATAGTGACCCATATGTGTTACCAATGAGTTGGGTAAAAAATAATGTGTAAAAAATACATACTGTTTAGAAAGCAATAATACGGTACAGTAAGTATTTTATGTAAAACACAGTCATGGCCATGTTGCTTCTTTTTAAATGGCTCCTCTATAATGTGTACATATTTCATTTTTTTTGGGTCCAAATATGGACAAACCCAACCGTGGTTTAAAAATGTTAATTTAAAAAAAATTGAACCCAACGGCTGGGTTTGTTTATATTTGACTGGGTTTAAAACAATCCTGCATGTTGTTTTCTGATTTTGCTATAAACACAATATGGGTGTGTGTGTGTGCGTGTGTGTGTGTGTGTTGTGTCTGTGTGTGTGTTGTGTGCGTGAGTGCGTGCCGGGGGGGTATTTTGCGTGAGATGCGTGCGTGCGTGCGTTGCGTGCGTTGTGTGTGTGTGTGTGTGTGTGTGCGCGTGTGTGTGTGTGTGTGTGTGTGTGTGTGGGTGTGTGTGTGTGTGTGTGTGTGGAAAGCCCTTTTTGAGTTATTCCGTTTTTAACCTCCACGGATCTTATTGAACCTTCATTCTCTCTTAACAACCTGCCATCAGCCGAGCCACGTAAAGACCTTCTCTCTCCCTGGTCTCTCTTCTCTCTCTCTCTCTCTTCTTTGTCTCCTCCTGTTTCTCTTCCTCTTTATCTGACATTGATGAGTTAATCGGCCTTGTCCTCAGGTGGAGTGAACCAGAGGAGAGGTGAGGACAGAAGCCGTTTTGTCTTTGCAAGCTGTTCTGTTGGACGCGAGCGAAGGCAGCTGTGTTTATGCATAACATTTTAGCAGAATCTATTAGTCATTTGCCCACTATTAGAGCCAGATTCTCCTGCCACCTGTCTCGCTGACATGCTTCACCCTTTTGTGTTGCTTCTCCCGCACCAAACCAGCCTTTCTGATGAAGCGAGTTGTTCTGAGTATTGCTAACTTAACAGTCTCGCTCGAGCCATGGACGCCAGCCCACGAGAGGAGTAGAGAGAGAGCAGAGAGACAGAAGAGAGAGAGGAGAGAGGGGACGGGGTGGCATGAGAGCGAGCGCCCGGGAGAGAGGGGGGGGAGATGTCTGAGAGAGGAGAGAGGAGAGAAGAGAGAGAGAGGGAGAGAGGGGGAGAAGGGAGAGCGAAGAGAGAGTAGAGAGAGAGATTAGAGGGGGGAAGAGAGGAGAGAGCGAGAGAGGGAGAGAGGGAGGAGAGAGGAGAGAGAGAGACGAGGAGAGAGAGAGAGAGAGAAGGGAGAAAGAGGGAGAGAGAGAGAGGGGGTGGGGGGGGGGTGGCATGAGAGGAGAGACCGGGAGCGAGGGGGGGAGATGGCATTAGTGAGGAGAGAGGAGAGAGCGAGAGGGGGAGAGAGGGAGGAGCGAGACAGGGAGAGAGAGAGAGAGAGAGAGGAGGAGAGGAGAGATGGGGAGGAGAGCGAGAGAGAGAGAGAGAGAGGTGGAGGGAGTGGGAAGGAGAGGAAGAGGAGAGGATGAATAGAGAGATAGAGGCAGAGAGAGAGAGAGAGAGTGGAGGAGAGGAGAGAGGGGGCTTAGAGAGAGGAGGGAAGAGAGCGGGAGAGAGTAGAAGGAGAAGAGAGATTGGGGGAGAGAAGGGAGGAGGAGAGAGGAGGAGAGAGTGAGAGAGAGAGAGAGAGAGAGAGAGAGAGGGGGAGAAGAAGTGTGGAGAGAGGAGCAGAGAGAGGGGAGAGAGAGAGACGGAGATAGAGGATGAGAGGAGGACGGAGTGGGAGGAGAGGAGAGAGAGAGGTGAGGTGAGAGGGAGAGGAGGGAGAGTCGAGAGAGAGAGAGAGGGGTGACGAGAGGGAGAGAAGAGGAGGAAGGGGAGAGGACCGGCGAGAGTGGAGAGATGCATCGAGGCGTCGGGGGGTGATGTGAGTGGGAGAAGAGGGGGAGAGGGAGGGGAGGGAGGAGGGGAGAGGGAAGGAAGAGGAGGGGAGAGAAGAAGGGGAGGGAAGGTGAGGAGGAGGAGGAGAGAGAGAGAGAGAGAGAGAGAGAGAGAGAGAGAGAGAGAGAGAGAGAGAGAGAGAGAGAGAGAGAGAGAGAGAGAGAGAGAGAGAGAGAGAGAGAGAGAGAGAGAGAGAGAGAGAGAGAGAGAGAGAGAGAGAGAGAGAGGAGAGAGAGAGAGAGAGAGAGAGAGAGAGAGAGAGAGAGAGAGAGAGAGAGAGAGAGAGAGAGAGAGAGAGAGAGAGAGAGAGAGAGAGAGAGAGAGAGAGAGAGAGAGAGAGACACATAGGAGGAAATAGTTTTCGGATGTTGATCGCCGTTAGCTGTTCTGAAGGGGTTAATCAGATCCGACAGGTGTTTATTGATCTGGTGTCACATCAGTCTGATTCGGAATTGATCTGATTTGAAAGAGAATTCGTTTGAATTTCGCATGAGGACGTCTTTAAAACGGGAAACACAGTCTGATTAACCAATGAATGAGTTGTCGTCAATGCAGAACTTGAATATATTTTGGCCTATTAATGGATTGATGATGCGTTTCCACAGTTATTAAAGTCAACATGAAATCAAAAAAGAGTTTATTTTAAATGATTTATGGGAGCGCATCATTATAGTTTTAATAATGTTGAATGAGAATAAGTTCCTCTTGCAGCATCTCTTCTCTTCTCTGATGACGAGGGCGGGGCTATAACCTGTCACTCACATGACATCAGCCAATAGCAGACCATCCAACTGTTACTGTTCTCACCAGCCAATCACAGCGCACTCCCTCACCTAAGTTCTAATGGTAAGTTCTTAGTTCTACAACAGCTGTGTTTTATTACAAATTATATACAATTTTGCATATTTCTTCTGACCAACATAATCAATATCTCAATATATTTTTCCTCTTTTGTAAAGTCATTGAAATGCGATCGTTGCTTTTTTCTACTGCAAGTGTAAATGCATAAATTATATTCGTCGTAGTTTCCATTCACTGCTATCGACGTTTACCAAACTATGACGGATTCCACTTCTGTTTTTTAGCCATAAGCACCTCATGCTCTCAATGTGTAGATTTTATTCTGTAGCATAATGATTGTACTGTCCAGGAAAACATAGATAAAATATGACTCGTGCACCTGCCAATCAAACTGAAAAGTGTCAGAAGCCCCGCCCACCTACTAAAGCACCTCCCCCTCCCGCTGTTTTATATATCTGTGTATTACAGGCATATGCATTTTTAATCATGGTAGGTGCATTAACCCAACACAAAGCACGGTAAGCAGAGAGAACATATAACGTGATTCATAATTGATCAAGCTCTGACTTTCATCTTCAACTCTCGTTTGCATAAAACTAATTACTCTGTAAATGGTATTCAGGGGATGACGTCGAGCTGTCAGGCTGGGAAACTCCTCACTAGGAAAGATTTACGTGATATTCCTGACATACAGCTTTACAATGATGCAGAATATAGAGATCATAAAGTATTAAATGATCCGCTGAACCGAGCAGACACAAATACAGCAGGAGATTACTGGAAAAATAATAATAATGCACGAGAGCTGCTGGTTTACACAAATACAATCGTCTCATAATCCACTGCTTTCATGTTAATTCAGTGTGTTGGATCAATGTGTGTGAATGAGGAATTCTGGCGCTTCAAAGAACGATTTGAAGGAGATTTTGAGGGGAAATGCTCGTTTAAGCAAGGACTGACATTAAGCAAATATCTCTTATCATCAGAGAGGGCCACGGCATTGTAATATGCACATTCAAACATGGAAACTCTTGGAAAATATTGTCTACAAATCTTGACCTAATTTACATGCAAGTAAGTTGTACGCAGGATTCTTTGAAATGCAAAACATATCTCACTTCTATATTTCATCAAGGCCCTTTTCATGTTTAATAAATTAACACTAAGATCCTCCAAGACTTTGTTTTTCATTAGCTAAAAGCCGAAAAAAGACACATTTAAAATCTTAATCACAACCTGCACAGTTATTTTTGCATATTTGTTCATATTTGGCTCAACAGGAGAGCCAAGCCATGAGAGAATCTCAAAACTCTGATTTATTTCAGCAGATCATATTTTCTGACAAACTTAAGTATTACGAAGGCCAATTATTCATCTCGGTTTGTGCCTTGTTCTGAAGAGAGAAACTTTGATATATGAAAGAACATTTTTCACTCTCAATATCTGGACTTTAATATTCATTTAATACAGAAGAGCCCTCGCCTGAATCCTCTGGAAATGTCCAGTTTGGGATTCTGATCCAACAGTGTTGTATTCCTGTGTTATTTTTATTGATTCTTGAACTGTGTGTAATCTACAGTTAATATATATATATATAAATATATATATATATATATATATATATATATATATATATATATATATATATATATATATATATATATATATATATATATATATTAGGGATGCACAAAATATCCCCCACCATATCGGTATCGGCCGATATGTGTTCATTTTTAATGTTGCCGTTATCGGTCCAATAAGAAAATTTGGCCGATATATTAAAGCCGATAAATAATGGATTATGAGACACCGTTCAACATGATCATTTTGAAATGCTTGAAATATGATTGGAATCACCTCAAAAAGGAAAATATGATTTTGACAAGTCTGTCATTACATAACAGGCTACATAACATCATAATGAAAACATTATAATTGTGTGTTTGGGATATGGTTGTTAATGGTGATACTTTTGTTTTTGTAATCAGGCTCTCAGCAATGATATACACATTTTATTTTAGATTTATCAGCTAATATATCAGTTATCGGCTTTCAAATATAAATAATTATCGGTATCGGTCAAAAATGTTCATATTGGTGCATCCCTAATATATATATATATACATTTGAAGTGGATCAAAACCTTTCATCAAAGTTATACATGAAATTTGAACAATACCGGTTCTTGACGTTTTTTATCCGCTTCATATATATATATATATATACATATACATTTTTTCTATTGGTAAGTTGGGTAGTTTCCCAGCACTTCCAGTTGCTGTTTAAGCCTCCAGTGTCCGATGAGAATGAATCCTCCAGAACAAACAGTGCTGTGCATTAACATGCCTGGACACACTGCGATCCACCTCCAATCGTCTTTCCATTAAAGCGGACGGACGGCAGCCTACGGCAAAGAGAGGGAGAGGAATAAATCAGGATAGTCTAAGGAATAGTAATCCTGACTGAACATTTTGAGCTGATTGATATAAATAACAGTGTCCTCACCATCTGTCCGGAGAGAGACCTTCTCCGCTGCTACAGCGAATAATTAATGAACGTTGTCCTTTGTGCTGGTAATAAAGACAAGACAAATTATGTTATAATCCAACTGGTGCTCGTTTGTCTCCGCCAAATAAAATGTCACATAAAAGAGAGGCCACGGTGTGGATTTAATGGAGTCGCCGTACCTGCTCCTGCAAGCAAGAGCGAGGAGAGATGGACGTGGGCTCTGTGATGTGCTTTATGGAGATGCTGTTTGTAGTAAAAGTCAATATGAAATCAGCATGGACTTTATTTACTGTCTTAGTTAATGTTCCTAGTCTCACTGTGAATGGTTCTTCAGTGACGCTATTCTGAACAATACATGTTTGTCTTCATCAGAATGAAATGAAACGACGTTCCTTTTTCAGTTGACGTCTCCAACCGCTGTTATTTTTGTAACATTATTTCTGTCATGACAGTTCTTGGAGTGTTTGGCATAATGGATATTACCATGTTGATGTGTTTTGGCAGATATATATGTGTCCGGTGGAGCTGGGGAGGGGTTCTGAAAGGGCTGACCAGTATTTGAAGGTTGAGCTGCGATCTCATTGGCTACTGATACAGCAGGAACCAATCAGCCAATCGTCAGAGAATGATGTGATCGCAAGCGTTTGAGTAAAGGACGTATCTCTGCCGTCTAGAGTTTCATGACAGAACTTTGGATTTCTCTCAATCATCTACTTTATTCTGGTATGAAACGCCTATTTTCTCCATTTCTTTTTCTTGATGATGTTCTTGCCTATACATTTTCTCATTGTAAATCCCAGCTAAAAATTTTTTTCTAAGAATATTCTAAGAATTTAAGAATATAACTTCCCATTACGTTATAAAAACATTATTTCTGAATCTCCCCTGAATGTTGAAAATGTCCAAAAACTTTAAAAAATTGAAAAAAAGTTTTTTTCTTTGTCTATATAAACATTATGGGAATATTACTTTTCAGAAAGTTCCAAAACAAGCAGTAACATTTAGAAAACGTCAGACGAACATCCAACTAAAGCATTTCAGAGGGGAAAAAAAATAGATCATGAATGTTTTTGTCTTAATGTTTTGGAGAACTTTATTTAAAAAAGCCAAACATTAGATTAACTTAAATGTTTCAGAAAAGCGTCCCATGAGCAATGTATAAATAATGTGAACATTATTAAAGACCAGATCACTTCTATTAATGTTACTGGAAGAACATAACTTCACGAGAACTCTATGAGAATGTTCCGTTAGTTGGGATTTCATTTGGAGAACATCACAATAGAGTCTGTAGAGTAAAACTGTGACAGTTATCCTGTGGTGTAATGGCTTGACGTGTTCATAACCCGATATCAAGGTTTGATTTGATATATTTATCCAGTCACACACATATAAATCACATTGGAAGCTCACTCTCCTCACTTTGTATTTGAGCATCTGTTGGAGATCCAGACACATCATGATTGTGTGTTTGATGAGATCTACATGAAAAAGAGGCTTTGCTGCTTTTGTCACACAAACCCACAAAGAGTTCCTGCTTGTGGACAAAAGAGATGAGTGTGTGTGTGTGTGTCACAGTTGGTGATTGTTCATTCTGTGTGTTTGCTGCTGTTCTGTAATAAGCCAGTTGTCAGAGAGCGTGCTCATCCGCTGACGGCAGGTGTGGATGATCTGCTGAAACCAACAGATGAAGAACCATCATTTCCTGATGTTACCAACCGTATAGAACAGGATCTGATCATTGTGTTTCTTACATTATTTTTCTTTATCGTTTGTGTTCATGAAATACTGTTAAATAGAGAAAGATTCTTCAAACTTCTTATTTTCTGTCCACAGAAGAAAGAAAAACACACGCAGTCACACGCAAACGACACATTAAGTGTATAACACTTATCTTGCACATGTACTTGGCAAAATCAGTTTATTTGTATTTTTAAAGTCACCATGAAATCAATAGTTTTTATGGAATATTGAATTGTTTATTGTACATGATTTATGGGAGCGCATCGTTATAGTTTTAATAATGTTGAATGAGAATAAGTTCCTCTTGCAGCATCTCTTTTCTTCTCTGATGATGTGGGCGGGGCTATAACCTGTCACTCACATGACATCAGCCAATAGCAGACCAAAACCATCCAATCAACTCCCCACAGACACAATCAAGCCCCGCCCACATGTGTTCTTGTTCCAGAAGCGCTTCACTCGATGTACGACACAATAGGGAATAAATTATTATCACAGCTTCCGATTCATGCGAAATAAAATTTTCTAATCAAATAATGATTTAACAAAATCACAGCTCATTTGACTGGATTCATTCAGGGAACTCAAGAGTATCTATAGTGTGTTCTGCTGTGTGTGTCAGTGTGTTGGCAGAATGATTCGCTATAATTCTTTATACATACTGCAGAAACACTAATAGTAGTTTGGTCATGTGTTATTCTGATGATGATGATGATGATGATGATGATGATGATGATGTGTTTAAAAGCCCTGAAAAGAATTCAAGTCGAGTCGCCTTAATTTCTACAGCCCAGAGTTTCAGAGCAGCTTTACAGAGATTACAGGGAAATAATGCAACAAAGTGTGTTTCCAGAAGAAAATATCATCAGTCCAGCTTCAGTGAGTTCAGCGATGCTTCATTTCTGTTGTAAAAAAGTTTTTATTTAGTTCATTTATATATATATCCGCTCTGGAGTAAACCGTGATGTCACCGTCAGCTCAGTTCTTGTATAATAGTGTCAATACAGGAGAGCAATATTATTGCTGAATATTAATTTAAATGTCCCCAACTAAGCAAGCTAAGAGCCAATGGCGTGAAAGGCTGAAGAGTGCTAGCATGATGCTCTGTGTCGTTCTGCTCTTATTAAACAGAGCTGTGTTTCCGGTGCACTTCGTTTTCATTAGTGGCGAGTTTGATCTACATTTCCCAGAGGCTCTGCTAGCGCTAATAAAACACACGGACCTTGATGGAGGAGTCCTTGTTTATCAGACACACAATCACACATGATGTGGACACGAGGTCACGCGTGCGCTGAATGCTCCCGCCGTGTGTTTTAGTGCGCTCGCGTTTCCTATTCATTCGCGTGCCGGTTCCTCCCCTTCAATGTACAACACATTGATTAATGAACGAGGATGTTCAACTGCAGGAATAGATACAGACGCAGATGAGCGTGATAA
>CM060621.1:105000-112500 GCA_030578275.1 Meda fulgida
TCATAAGAAACCGTTATACAGTGAGTTATACAGTAGTGAGTTATACAGTAGTGAGTTATACAGTGAGTTATACAGTGAGTTATTCAGTCAGTTTTACAGTACGTTATACAGTGAGATATACAGTGAGTTATACAGTGAGTTATACAGTAGTGAGTTATACAGTGAGTTATACAGTGAGTTATACAGTAGTGAGTTATACAGTGAGTTATACAGTGAGTTATACAGTGAGTTATTCAGTGACTTATACAGTAGTGAGTTATACAGTGAGTTATTCAGTGAGTTATACAGTGAGTTCTACAGTGAGTTCTACAGTGAGTTCTACAATAGTGAGTTATACAGTGAGTTCTACAATAGTGAGTTATACAGTGAGTTATACAGTGAGTTATACAGTAAATTATACAGTGAGTTATACAGTGAGTTATACAGTAAGTTATACAGTGAGTTATACAGTGAGTTATACAGTAAGTTATACAGTGAGTTATACAGTGAGTTATACAGTGAGTTATACAGTAAGTTATACAGTGAGTTATACAGTGAGTTATACAGTAAGTTATACAGTGAGTTATACAGTGAGTTATACAGTAAATTATACAGTGAGTTATACAGTGAGTTATACAGTAAGTTATACAGTGAGTTATACAGTGAGTTATACAGTGAGTTATACAGTGAGTTATACAGTAAGTTATACAGTGAGTTATACAGTAAGTTATACAGTGAGTTATACAGTGAGTTATACAGTGAGTTATACAGTGAGTTATACAGTGAGTTATACGGTGAGTAATCTGACTCACGAAGTGTCATACAATGTGCACATGTAAATGTGCTCTATACCTTTAAGGACATTCTGCTATGTCCCTACGCACGTACGGGGGCGTGCCCCTAAGAAAAGACGCAAGCTGTGGTGGAGGGTGTTAGTTTGGTACCTGCCTGTATGTTACCTGCATGTGTGTTTAGCAACACAAAGTATTCATTGAAGTCTAAGACTCGTGTGGACATTTTAATTATTTACACGAAGAGTGTCTGTAACTGCTGTAATTCAGGAAGATTATGATGTCATTGAAGAAAAATGCTCCTGCTCGTGTCCTGCGCGCCTCGTCCATCGAGTGTCATGTAATCTGAGGTGTGGATTACTTCAGAGAGAGAGCCGCTGCTCACCTCCAGATAGCAGGAATAATGTTGTAATGTTCTCCTCCGTCACACACGACTGACGAGCGCTTCACTTTCATCTCACGCTCATCCCAGGAAAGCGCTTTGTTTCCGCGGAGCGCCAGGGAATAGATCGAGAGGATCTTTGATCTGATGTTTGATGAAACGCTTCTCCCACCTTGTGCCGTGTCTGATAAACACACTCATTACCTGTGTAACGTCTTCTGTCACACACACTCCCGTCAGGTTAGGCCTTCACTGCGCAGAAGCCCACCACACACAGGCCTTCACTGCTCAGAAACACACCACACACACCACACACACCACGCACACCACACACGGGCCTTCACTGCACAGAAACACACCACACACACCACACACACCACGCACGGGCCTTCACTGCACAGAAACACACCACACACACCACACACACCACAGACGGGCCTTCACTGCACAGAAACACACCACACACACCACACACAGGCCTTCACTGCTCAGAAACACACCACACACACCACACACACCACACACGGGCCTTCACTGCACAGAAACACACCACACACACCACACACACCACACACGGGCCTTCACTGCACAGAAACACACCACACACACCACACACAGGCCTTCACTGCACAGAAACACACCACACACACCACACACAGGCCTTCACTGCACAGAAACACACCACACACACACCACACACACAGGCCTTCGCTGTGCAGAAACACACCACACACACACCACACATACAGGCCTTCGCTGTGCAGAAACACACCACACACAGGCCTTCACTGCACAGAAACACACCACACACACCACACACACCACGCACACCACACACAGGCCTTCACTGCACAGAAACACACCACACACACCACACACACCACGCACAGGCCTTCGCTGTGCAGAAACACACCACACACACCACACACAGGCCTTCACTGCACAGAAACACACCACACACACACCACACACAGGCCTTCACTGCACAGAAACACACCACACACACCACACACACCACACACAGGCCTTCACTGCACAGAAACACACCACACACACCACACACAGGCCTTCACTGCACAGAAACACACCACACACACCACACACACCACACACAGGCCTTCACTGCACAGAAACACACCACACACACCACACACACCACACACAGGCCTTCACTGCACAGAAACACACCACACACACCACACACGGGCCTTCACTGCACAGAAACACACCACACACACCACACACGGGCCTTCACTGCACAGAAACACACCACACACACCACACACAGGCCTTCACTGCACAGAAACACACCACACACACCACACACACCACACACAGGCCTTCACTGCACAGAAACACACCACACACACCACACACGGGCCTTCACTGCACAGAAACACACCACACACACCACACACACCACACACAGGCCTTCGCTGTGCAGAAACACACCACACACACACCACACACAGGCCTTCACTGCACAGAAACACACCACACACACCACACACACCACACACGGGCCTTCACTGCACAGAAACACACCACACACACCACACACGGGCCTTCACTGCACAGAAACACACCACACACACCACACACACCACACACAGGCCTTCGCTGTGCAGAAACACACCACACACACACCACACACAGGCCTTCACTGCACAGAAACACACCACACACACCACACACACCACACACGGGCCTTCACTGCACAGAAACACACCACACACACCACACACGGGCCTTCACTGCACAGAAACACACCACACACACCACGCACACCACACACAGGCCTTCACTGCACAGAAACACACCACACACACCACGCACACCACACACAGGCCTTCACTGCACAGAAACACACCACACACACCACACACAGGCCTTCACTGCACAGAAACACACCACACACACCACACACACCACACACAGGCCTTCACTGCACAAAAACACACCACACACAGGCCTTCACTGCACAAAAACACACCACACACACCACACACACCACACACACCACACACAGGCCTTCACTGCACAGAAACACACCACACACACACCACACACAGGCCTTCACTGCACAAAAACACACCACACACACCACACACAGGCCTTCACTGCGCAGAAACACACCACACACACCACACACACCACACACAGGCCTTCACTGCACAAAAACACACCACACACAGGCCTTCACTGCACAAAAACACACCACACACAGGCCTTCACTGCACAAAAACACACCACACACACCACACACAGGCCTTCACTGCACAAAAACACACCACACACACCACACACAGGCCTTCACTGCACAAAAACACACCACACACACCACACACAGGCCTTCACTGCACAAAAACACACCACACACACCACACACAGGCCTTCACTGCACAGAAACACACCACACACACCACACACAGGCCTTCACTGCACAGAAACACACCACACACACACCACACACAGGCCTTCACTGCACAGAAACACACCACACACACCACACACAGGCCTTCACTGCGCAGAAACACACCACACACACACCACACAAACCACACACACACACACACACAGGCCTTCACTGCGCAGAAACACACCACACCACACACACACCACACAAACCACACACACACACACACACAGGCCTTCAGTGAATTACAGGCCGTAACCAGAACTGAAGATCTGAGAAACAAACAAATAAGATCAAGTCTCCTTCATTATTTTATATATAATGCATATATAACATACAACGCTTTATGTTATGTTTTGTTTTATTTAATGTTGTTAAATTAATGTTTTAATGCATTTTTAAATGTCATGTGAGTTACATGATGGTGTTGAGTGTTGAGTGAATGACAATGTGCAGCTTTTGTATATCAGTATTAATTTTCTCAGCGTGTGGAAAAGCTGATTGTGACAAGCTTTGATTGATCATGTGACTCATCAGTGTATTACAATGCTATAAAAAACAGATATTAGTACTTTGACAGATTGGTAAATTAACATTACATCAGATAATGAAATACTTTTTTTTACAGTAAATTTAAATTGTGTAAAACCTAAAATGTTGCTACCGTATTTTTTACAGTGAATTTCTGTCACCAGTACATGTACCGTAAACCGTCGTAATATTCCACCGCGGAGACCCCAGTCCTCCAGAAGCTGAGGTGCTCCTGTGATTTATTGCTCTCACCGCTCACAAGAAAGTACAATTTTCCAGCCAGCTGCAAAACAATAATTCATTACGATGGCCTTCCCGCGATAGGAAGCTGTTAGCAGAGCAGGTCTCGCTGCTAAAATGATGTTGATAAATGTGTGATCAGCGCAGGTAACCGCTTTAACACTCGTCTGCTCCCACTGAGCTCAACATATTACACACACACCCCATGATTCAGTGATAAAGAGATTACTGACAGCTCCCTGCGCTCTGTGTGTGTGTGTGTGTGTGTCAAACACCTTCAGTTTCTAATAAGAACATCTCAGATTAACGTGTTGCTCTGTTTGTTATGAATCTCGGATCAACTGTACAAACTAACAAAGTTTTCACAAAACAAATAAATGTTCTTCTTGTATTTTTTTGTCACATGCGGGGCAAGTGCACGACTCCCACGAACACAGTCAGAATTCAAATAAATAATAATAAATCAAGGTCAATTATATTTTACATTTTAGGTTTTATATATTATACGTAAATTAAGGAATTTGTAAATGTGATAATATTTGCACAAATATATATTTTTTAACACCATTAAGATTGTTTGCATTGTGACGTTATTTTCATTGCAATTAAGCATTAAAGTAATTTTTAAAGGCAAAATTAAAGACAGTAAAACAGTGACAATAAAGACAATTATAATGTTACAAAAGATTCTATTTCAAATAAATGCTGTTCTTTTGAACTTTCTGTTCATCAAAGAATCCTGAAAAATGAAGCAGCACTTTTTTCAACATTGATAATGTAATGCATGATTTCTGAAGGATCATGTGACACTGAAGACTGGAGTAATGATGCTGAAACTCAGCTTTGATCACAGGAATAAATTACACTTTACTAGATATTCACATAGAAAACAGCTGATTTACACTGGAATAATATTTCACTGTTTTACTGTATTTTTTATCAGATAAATGCAGCTTTGATGAATGAATCAATACTTATGAATGGTAAGAGTGTTTAGTGTATTTCATCTTTCACTTTTTTGCATTATGGAAATCATGTACTTAATGTCACAATTGAAAAACAAACATTAAACATCCTAATAATAGTCTTTATTTGTGTGGGTGTGTGTGTGTGTGTGTGTTTGTGTGTGTGTGTGGTGGTGTGTGTGTGTGTTTGTGTGTGTGTGTGTGTGTGTGTGTGTGTGTGTGTGTGTGTGTGTGTGTGTGTGTGTGTGTGTGTGTGAAAGAGTGTGTGTGTGTGTGTGTGTGTGAGAGTGTGTGTGTGTGTGTGAGTGTGTGTGTGAGTGTGCGTGTGCGTGTGTGTGTGTGTGTGTGTGTGTGTGTGCGTGTGTGTGTGTGTGTGTGTTTTTACACAATGTATCAGTGTATCGTCAGATTATGAAGAAACTAATTAACTCAAAGCCTTTGAACTGGGAGTTTGTAAATCCCGTCTTTCCTCGTCCCGTGTGTTTGCCTCTGTCGCTCCACAGAGACGTGAAGTGTCACATTATATCCGTCAGAACGACAGACAAACACTTTCAATGACCTCCTAACGAGTTTGTGTGTGTGTGTGTGTGCTGCCCCGACACAGGTGTGTGTTTCTCTGCATCTCAGGAGACGTCAATTATATGTCTTCAGTTTCTGCCAGTGTCAGATCTTCCTGCTAAACCTCCTCAGGATGAACAGACACAAACGAGTCTCTAGTCGTGATCCAGTGAGAGTTTAGAGTTATGAAATTAATGTGGAGCATCGAGCTCATATTGAGATCTATGATTTATCATTGCAGACTTTGATGTGTTTGCTGAGCACAGTTCGAGACACGTGAGATTACGGGAATCTTTTTCTCTGAGAAGCAGGAGACCCTTTTAAAGTGCCCCTATTATGCTTTTTTGAATATGACCTTTCATGTAGTGTGTAATAAATCAGTTTTGAATGTAAAATCTCTTCAAAGTTTCAAATATCAAAGTGCAGATAATTAGTAATTGTTTTCCAAAAGAAAGAAGTGATTGTGAACTGAAACGAGTCGTCAGTAATTCAGTCTCACTTCCTGCTGATCCTGTAGGTTTGTAACTCATTAGCATAATGCCAGCCTGTGGTGTTGATTGGCTGAGCAGCGTCTCTTAGCTCCGCCCTCAAACACTGTAGTGTTACTGAGACTGGAAGAGTTTGTTCGTGTTGTTCGTGTCGAGAAGACGCTGTTTTCTGCTGACAAAGCAAATCCACTTTGATGAGATTGATACGGTAAAACCCACGCCACCGTTACTGTCCGCATCACTGTGAGATTCAGATATGATAATGAGCGTTTCTGACCAATCACAGCAGAGCAGCGGTCAGAGATGCGGGGCTTCGAGAGACTGAATCTCCGAACGAAGCGTTTTAGACTCTGAGAGAAAGAGCTGGTGCTGCAGATTATGAGAGAATTAAAGTGAGTTTTGACTTTGGATGAATGTGAATCTGCTGTTGGAGACTCAGAAACAACACTAGGAACATTTAAAATAGCAGAATAGGGACACTTTAAACTCATTTCTGTGTAGGAGACACCAGAGACATGAAGGAGAGCCTGTCTTGGCATTATGGATGTTTTCATCTCGTCCTCGAGTGACAGAGGAGATTATTGAGCGTTCTCACATGACAAACTCACAGGCCAGTTTTTATTTCAGTTAATATGAAATTCATGACGTTGAAATGCTGCCAGGCCCGCGCAGGGATTGTGTTGTTGTGCAGAAATGAAACAGACATGTTTACATTAGCGCTGTATGTAGTGTTGAGCCGGGAGACGTGAGATCCCTCAGCTTCTGTGCGGCTGCGATAACTGACCCGTCTCGCGTCACACACACGTTACACACACGCTACACACACGCTACACACACATGGCGGGAATATTCTCATTCTTCAAACATTATGGGAACAGTACTTTTAAAATTCTCTCAACATTCTGAAACAAGCAACATTTTAAAAACGTTAGATGAACGTCCAACTGAAATGTTTCAGGTAAAAACGTTCCATGAATGATGTACAAATAATGTGTTTGTGCTGATGTTTTGAGAACATTATTAAAGACCAGAGAACTTTGAATGAATGTTTATTAATGTTACTAGAAGAACGTTTGTTCATAACTTTGAGAACCTTGTCAGAAGTTCACTGTTTATGATATATCCTCCACTTGATGTGTGTGTGTGCGTG